>CAWUEQ010000042.1:0-29320 GCA_963921185.1 Dasysyrphus tricinctus | reverse complement strand
ACGATCCCGGAAGATTTAATTACCGGCCGAATCTTAGACTGAAAAATCAAGTATTTGGTATCAAAATTCATTTTGGAATTTATCCAGAATATGTGTGACCAAATATCGAATTCTCAGTCTAAAACCAGCCCAAAAATAGTACCCGGAAACACTTCCATGATGCCGATAAGATTATAATTTGCATGTATAGGTTATAGAGAGCGTCTTCAAAGATGACGATGAAAATGATACCGGAAGAACTAATTGTCGGCCGAATCTTAGACTCAAAAATCAAGTATTTGGTATCAAAATTCATTTTGGAATTTATCCAGAATATGTGTGACCAAATATCGAATTCTCAGTCTAAAACCAGCCCAAAAATAGTACCCGGAAACACTTCCATGATGCCGATAAGATTATAATTTGCATGTATAGGTTATAGAGAGCGTCTTCAAAGATGACGATGAAAATGATACCGGAAGAACTAATTGTCGGCCGAATCTTAGACTGAAAAATCAAGTATTTGGTATCAAAATTCATTTTGGAATTTATCCAGAATATGTGTGACCAAACATCGAATTTTCAGTCTAAAATCAGCACAAAAATTGTAACCGGAAACACTTCCATGATGCCGATGAGATTATAATTTGCATGTATAGGGGTCCATGATCAAATTTTTTCACTCTCTGTCTAATTGTTATTTCGAAACAATTCAGCCAATTGGCGCAGAGCTGCTGAGTACCAATCATTCGCTCTTTTTTTGGTTTTTCTCTTCCTGGATTGCGCTGAATTAATCTCCTCTATGATACTCATCTCCATCACCACCATACTAATACCTTCCACATTATTGGAGCTAAATTGCATACACAAAAAAAAATGTATGGAATATTCTAATAGGTTTATAGTTTATTTCAGGTATTCTCAAACTGTACTGGCTGTTAGGTTTAAATCTATTTTCAAAGCAAAATGCCACTCAATGAAAACTACGTTTCCACAAAACTTATACATTTCCATGTCTTGACAAGGGAAATGGATATGACATGAAACGAATGATTAAATAATTGCTGAAACTCTCTCACTAAGTAATCGACCCACACCCGAGAAATAGTCTCATGTTCAGACTAGAGCTAGCCAAATATCTCACACAAAAAATTACTTCTTAATATCTTTCGAATGAAAGACTCCCAAATCTTTTCCACTTTCGTCCTCTAACTCCTAAAGACTGTTCCCTACGACTCTGCTTACTTTTGACTTGATGAACTTCGGGCATAACTTGGCATTCATTAGTTTTGTTTTGTCGCTTAGTACAAAATTCCTTTTGTAAACAACATCGCCTACTTTATATTTAATGTTTTTACTCCTAGTGTTATATTGGTGTTCATAAGTCAAATGAGCTTTTTCGAGAGAGTCTTTCAAGGCGTTATGGAGTATGTTCATCTTGGATTCCTTAGGTATGATGTTTATTTCCGAATTATTTACACCGCCCAGTTTTCGCAAAAGTTCAAAGTCGGACCCATGTTCTGTCATCTTTTGCCCAAACAGCGCTTCATATGGTGATATACCGATGACCGAATGTAACCCTGTCCTCAGAGCGCAAGCAATTAAGGGGAGGTGGATATCCCAGTTTCTTTGGTCCTTACCAACATACGATCTAATCGCGGCAAGAATAGACCGATTCACTCGTTCGCTTGCATTGGCTTGAGGAGCATATGCCCCTGCTTTGACATGTTTTATGCCGTATGATGTCAAAAGTTTACCAAAAGCTGCACTAGTAAATTGTTTGCCATTATCTGATAATACAGACTCTGGGACACCAAACATGCATAGAACTTGGTTATTCAAAAATTTAACAGCGGTTTCCGTGGTGGCTTTACGTAAGGCTTGGATAACAACGAACTTCGTCAGCTGATCAGGTACGATTATTATATGTACATTTCCGTTCTTTGACCGAGGATATGGCCCCAAGAAATCTATATATATGTGTTGGAACGGACGCTCTACAACAAAAGGCTTACCCATTGGTTGTCGAAGGGTTTGATTTGACGCTTTCGATGTCTTACAAATCTCACAGTTCCCTATATATGACTTCACTTGTGAAGCCATGTTGGGCCAAAAACATTGTTGTCGGAGTCTATACAAAGTTTTACCCAAACCTCCATGCGAAGCCCTGGGTGGTTCATGAGCCAAAGTAATCAGTCGGTGAGTTAGTTGCGATGGAATCCATAGCTTCCAAGTTTGGTCATCCTCTAGAGGATTCCCTGTGCTGTGCTTGATCTTCTTATACACGAAATTGTCCGAGACTTGAAGATCTGGCAGCTGTTCTTTTTGTTTTACGATGTTGTCAATGATCTGAACATATTCCGCAGATTTGAAACTGGGATCTGTTAGATCAATGTGCAGCACATCGGAAGGATAATCATTCGATAAGGCTTCTAGGTTCACCTCATCCGCAGCATACACCCTCGAAAGAGCGTCTGGTACGACATGCTGTGAACCCTTACGATGCTCAATGTCGAAATCATATCCTTGAAGCTTAAGACTCCATCGAGCCAATCTTCCGCTGAGGTCCTTTTGACCCATCAACCACTTCAGACTCGCATGGTCGGTCACAACTACAAAATGATATCCTTCTACGTAAGGTCTGAATTGCTCTATGCTCAAAACTGCTGCTAAACACTCACGTTCAGTGACACTATAGTTACATTGGGCCTTATTCAGTTTGTGCGAGTAGTAAAAAATGGGACGTTCTGTACCCTCATCATCCTTTTGACACAGAACTCCTCCAATGCCTGTTGACGATGCATCGCACAAAATGATGAAAGGCTTGCTGTAGTCAGGGTTCACCAAAACGGGTGCCGATGTAAGCATATCCTTTATTTTGTTAAATAAATCTAACGCTTCGTTATCAAATACAAATTTTCTATCCTTTTTGAGAGTATTCGTTATAGGAGTAGCTAAAGTTGAATAGTCACGCACAAATCTACGATACCATCCCGACATACCTAGGAATCTTCGCACTTGTCTTTGATTTTGAGGAATGGGGAAATCCCGTATACCTGACACCTTCGCTGGGTCTGTCTTCAGACAACCATCACCTATCACGTAGCCTAAATATTTAAGTTCCTTGAAACAGAATTTAGATTTTTCCAGGTTTATGGTTAATCCTGCTTGCGAGAGTCTCTCGGCGACGATTTTTAAGAACCGAATGTGTTCTTCAAAAGTACGTGTAACTATCAAAAGATCATCCAGGTAAACGAAAACATTTTCTCTTAATTCGTGGGGTACCACTTTGTCCATTAATTTGCAAAGACGTTGAGGTGCATTGCAGAGGCCAAAGGGCATTACCCTGAATTGGTATAGAGGTCTGCCGGGAACCGTAAACGCAGTCTTTTCCCTCGATGTTTTCTCAAGCGGTATCTGCAGAAAGGCGTCTTTCAGATCCACACTAGATATATAGTGTGTATCTGAAATACGACTTAGCACAGCTTGTACATGAGTCAAAGGATAGGCACTCTTTTTTGTCTTCTCATTAACTTTCCGGTAGTCAAGGCACATCCGGTTTTTCCCGGGTTTCCGCACCAAGACTACTGGAGAGCTCCATGGGCTATTGCTTTCTTCAATAATACCCATGGCAAGTTACCGATCCAGTTCCTCATATAAAAGCTTTTGTACCGCTGGAGAAACGGGATAGTGTCTTTGCTTTATTGGTTCGGCATCCCCCGTGTCAATTTCATGTTCCTCCAGCGTGGTTTTACCTAAGCCAAGAGTGGCAAAGGATGGAAACATGCTGATGGCTGCTTTAAGCTTCCTAGATTCATCGTTTGATAGCTCACGCATTTCTGTCGAAACACGATCTGAAGTAGAGGTTGGTAGTGAGATTTCGGACACCAAGTAAGGAGCAATATCAAATGCTTGCCAAAAGTTGATCTCTAGATACAACTTCTGTGTGAACGATGTAACGATAAACATCTCTATAACTTTGGTTTCGTTTTTGTATGTGATTTCAGCTAAAAATTTGCCTGTGATAGGTTGAGCATGTCCATCTGCCGTCCTGACATTAGATGAGAATCTAGCATAAGGAATATTGTGTTTCTTCAGGAAGTCCTCTCCACCTGTGCCTAAGCAACTAATACTTGCACCACTGTCAAGTAATCCTAATATAAATTCGTCACCAATTTTCACATTGGCATACGGACGAGGGTCGTCTGAGGAGCACAATGTAGTCGCTTCAATGCTTCGGATGGCTTCCTTTCTTTTCTTTTTGCGATCTCTGATCCTTTTAATTCTAGGAGATATATTTGAGTTTGCTCTATTAAAAATTCTATCTTTGGCCGCGTGATATGCGATAAGGCGTTCGTGTAGTGTTTTGTGACTAGGTAGCGTTTTTGCAACTAGAGGTGGTAAATCTGAAGCAGTTTTGTTTAAAATAGTGGGTGGTCTTTTAAGAATTCAGACTGGCTGATTTAAATCGATTAGAGGAGAAACAAGGTGGGAATTTGCATTCGAAAAGTTTACTGAGATGCCGGTTTCCGATTCTGCGAGCAAGCCATCCCGGTTGAAGGGTTGCTCTTCGAAAGGTTTCCCGAACATTTTGGACTTGTACATTTAGGTGACGTGGTTCCTTCTTTCCCGCAACGGAAACAAAACAGAGACCTTTGTTCAGTAGGGCACTCCATAAAACCATGACCAACTTTCCTACAATTCCAGCAGATGTAACTACTGGAATCTCTTTGTGTTTGCAAGGCTTCTATGGAATCTGTTGTTCCAGTCGGAGACTCATCAGACACTAAAATTTCATTGACATTTCGACGAAATGATGGAACTACTGGGGCTTTAACTCTGAGTTTATCCTGCTCTTTGATATATTTTTCAATATTACGACAAACGTATGTCATTTCATTAAGAGACTGAGCTCTGAAGGTTAATAACAGCTCACCCATGCGTCTATGTACGTTTTGCTTCAGAAGTGTTATGATTTCATGGTTGGGCTTCGGGCAGAGAAGTCGAGTATTGATTTTTTGTATGGCCATGAAGAAATCGTCAAAGGATTCATTGGGGCCCTGTCGTCGATCGTACATCTGCCTCGAAATTTCGGTGTCAGTTTCTAAGGAACGAAATTGTTCCACTAAAGCAAAGCGTAGTGCAGGCCAGTCAACTCTGGGATTGGTTTTGAGATAAACCCAAAACCAATTTTCCGCTTGGCCACTAACAAACTGGTGAAAGTTCAGAACAATTTCTTCCCATGAAGCACCATAGCAATCCTTAAGCCTTTCTATCCGGAAAATAAATTCATCGACGGTCATGTTCACAGTGTCGTATTTTAAGCCCCACTTGTAAAAATTGTAAGGTTTAATATTCGAATTACTAGAGATATTGGCTTGAAGGAGGTTATCCAACGATGTCCTACCTGTATTATCTTGTAAATTCATGTTTCGTATCTGCGAAAGAAACTCATCTGCGTTAGGGTTAAGATTGCTAGGGCGCGGGGGTCTGTTGACTGATTCTGGCACATATGGCTGTGGAGGGATAGTGGAACTAGAAACTGGTGGTGGGCGTTGTCGTCTACGAACTTCATATTCGCTTCCCACAGAAGGAGTATTTGCTAACAGTGTCTCGCGAATGATTTCCGTCATTTGTTTCTTTAATTCCGCTCTATTTGTTTCAAGTTCCTTGCGGATGACTTGTAAATCTTCGGACCTACTGACTCCTATTGATGCTGTGACGAGACCTTGAATATAGGTGGGTAAATCTAATTCCTCACTATTGTTGGTTTTTTTAGTCCCCTGAACTGGGTTTTCAGGTGGTGAAGCTGCTGCACCGGAACAACCTTGCGAACCTGACGGAATATCCGAGTTAATATTACTTCCTGAATTATTATTTCCATCAGAAGTCTGATTTGTGTTTACTGTGTTGATTGGGGGGATATGATCATCTCCTGTTTGAGTAGCCATTGTTTTACGCCGATTATAAACACGCCGAGTATAATTGATCTGTCCACGACCTCGACCTGAGCGTAAATAAGATGATTGTATTCCTTCTTTTGAAGACATACGACTTTCAAAACAATCCTAAAACTTAAAGCCTACTGTAAGGTTGAAAAGCTAAACGCAAAATCAAGAAAAGATATTAAAAATAACTGAAAATTATATAGAAAATGCAAACCTAAACTAAAAACAAAAGTGTTAAACCAATTAAGCAACTAACTAAGAATCCTCTAGAACTTCAAAACTATAAGAAAAATATTTCAAAAAATATCAGAAATTCAAAAAAAATGTATAAAATAAACTATTAAAAAAAACTGTAGCCTAAATCAATGAACTAAAGAAAATTATAAAATAGAAAAAAAGAAAGCGTATCAAAAAGATATCAAAATTCTAATCGAATTATCATATCTGCAAGTAACTTGTATGTAAGTATCTGTTTCAACTATTCATGTGTTTGTCTGGTGGATGTGGTACGTAACGATCTGGTTTTGAAGATAATTCCATACATATTTGTAATTTGTATACTCACTAGCAAAAATTGTGTGTTTAAGCTGAAAATAATACCTTCTTTTGTAAGGTGCGCTGGCGCACGAAAACTTCTTTGGTTTTGGTGTAAACATAGTTTGATGGGTGAAACTCCTCAATTCGCAACGGGCACAGCACTGAGCCTCCAGAGCTTATGTTGTCGGACGATCATTGAAGGCTTCCCCAAAAAAATAAATAACAAAAGTTAAAATGGTGAACAACTATAATTTCAGCCGAGCAAGAAAATACGGATTCACCAAAACGATTGAAATATCAAGACTGCAACTGATCATGCATGAAGTAAAAATTTGTAGCAGCAGACTAAACGAGGAAAATATTCCAACTCATTTACTGGACAAACAAATTTTCTACTTGATGTTTCACAATAAAGAGAGACATGATTTATATGTCGATTACACAAAACTAAAAAGAATCTAATTGTTTATTAAAAATAGTTAAAGAAACCAATTTTTATTTTTTTATTGAGAACTTCAACTTCCTATTGGATATAATCAAGGACGAATCGGGCCCCACGTTGGGCGCCACCTGTAACGGAACCGAGGTGTTGTCGGCAGGGATTCTCGATAAGTTGTTCCATGTCCTCTCACACGTAGAGATGCTATAACCCTAGAACAGAAACACCCAGCACATTATTGGAATATGCTTATCAAAGAACCCCTAAAACCTTTCCTTCCCTTACCACCATTACAACCCATAGCTTACAGGATCTATGGGCTGATCCTGGCAGCAGGAAGGAAAGGGTGTCCAGGCCACGACAGCGTGGCATGCTAGCATATAGCACGTCCTAGCTCGTCGGTGGGGGGGTCCTTGCTGTCGTAGCACTGGACGTTCGTTACGAATTACATGCCGGAAGAAAATTTAGAGAAGGTGTTCATAAAAATGAGGCCCGAGTTCGTCCTGATAGGTCACACGAAGATACTCAAAATATTCAAACATTTCTAGTGAGGAGAGAGCAAGATGGAAGTGCCTCTCTGAGGTGATGCCCACCCACGTATCCCACGGATACAACCATGGCTATCGTGTCCTCATTGTTACGACAGCCCCTAAAGTTTGTCACAAATACACTCAATTAAGTCATCAATGGAAAATATCCTAAATTCCAATCTATAACTCTAAATAGAAATTCATCCTAAAACCGACTTATCTTCAAAACTTCCTATCGCTTACCATACCACATCCACACCTGACTCCTCTTTAATTACGTCTCATAATGTTGTTTTCATACCTGTATGCTGAAATTGAGTGAACGCAAACTTCCCATAAAAATAAATGTGCAATGAGTGGATTAAAGAAAAGTCAAAAAGTTTTCATTTTAAACAAATAATTTTCAATTTTATTGGAAATAAGAAACCTTAATTCTAACAAAAAAGTATCCTAAAATTTAAAAAAAAAATCTAACTGAAATTATTGTTGTAGTTGTTTCTCAAAGATAAATAATTATAAGGTACATCTTATACACAAAGAATTTTAAACCAACAGCCAGTAGTTTGGGTTTCCTTTTGTTTATACCAGGAAAAGAACTATTCATAAAATTGAATGTACATATTTGATTTTGTCTTTTAATTAGAAAAAATAAAATAAATTTAAAAATTAAAAAAAAAAATAAAAAGTTATATGATCTTATAAAAATTTTTAACCGGAATATACTAACAAAAACGGAAGAAGATTGAAAAAAAATTTCATGAACCAATCGGAAATAAAATTAATGTATGTATGTATGTTTATTCACCTCACTGTTCATACGAAAATTATTGAAACTGACGATAAGCAAAAATATCTTTGTTGGTTTGTTTAACTAATGTTTTTTTTCATAGAAAGTGTACAAATAGGTGAATTTGAAAACATGAACAAAAAATGAATGTACAGGATATTTTCTCTTATTTTCTTTTTCTCCGTTATTATATTTTTTTTTGTATCTTATTAATTAAAATTCTCTTTAGGAATTATATAATGAAAAAAAAGAATCAGTGAAAGAGTTATGTGTATCGTTTGATTATATAAAACATAATAAAATAATAAACTTACCAAACCTTTTTTTTTTATTATAATTTTGATCTCCTTTGTTGGGGTGCACCTCTCCAAGGACTGTAGGTAGGTACCTTTATTATTGAAACTTGAAAAAAATTTAAGATATTTAAACGATATCACCCAATAGGAAAAATCACTGATTAATTTTTTTATTTTTAAAATATTTTTTCCTTTATATTTTATTTATAAATATTTATATTGGGATTTGAGAAATGAATATTGAAAACTATGGACACTAATAAATGGAAAAAAAACTATTTCTTAATTTGATAATTTTAAGTTTGATTAAAGAGAAGCAATGACGAGAGAAAAAAAAGAGATACTAAAAAAAATTAAATACAAAGACTGTTAATGACGAAATATGGCTGGAACAATATGATGAACTGGTACAAGATGGTAGTGGATGGAGATGGTGACGTCGGAATTTGATGGGCGATTGTTTCACAGGAGATCGTGGTGGTAGTCGATCGATTTTGTTTTTTTTTCTCTTCAAGATTGTCTTTTTTTCACTTGAGTGTTCGTAGGTAGGTATATGTATTGTCGTTTTCATAGGGTAGGTAATATTTTATTTTGACTCTTATTTTTTTTTTTGCTAATACTATCTATATTTAAATTTTTATGTAGTTTTATATACACCCTTTTTTTTTTTTGGTATATAGGTAATTAGTTTTCACTTCTTTCTTTTTTTTTGGACATTTAAGTATGGAATTTTTTTTTTGGTACGAATGGTTTTACGCAAGGATTTTCACTTTTTTTTCTACACTTTGATGGGAATAGGGGTATGTATGGGTAATAATATATATCCCTCCTTTTTTTTTTTGGTTATATATATATTTTGTTATATCTTTATAGCCTCCTATCTAATTTAACACTTGCATGGGGTAATTTTTTATATAGGGTACGCGTTTTTTTGCATGAAGATTTATATAGCAAATTTATTTTTTTTTTTCATTACTTAATTTTCTTATCTACTCTTTATGTTTTTTTTATAGATTTAACTATTAGATAAACAGGGTTAGGGTATTTTGTTTGCACGTGTTTTTTTTATTTCGTACTCTTTGCATGAGCGATAATTTTGCTTTTTTTTTTGGCATAAAGACTTTTTTTTCCCACTTTTATATTTAGCTTTTTAACCTTTTTCCTATTTTTCTAAGAGTTTTGTGATGCTTTTACTTTGCAGCTGAGGTAAGCTCGGCGATGTCCAGGATTCTTTCCCAAGAAGCAACGAAACTTGGGGTTAGGAGGATCTAATCTCCGAATAAAACGGCTTTAATTTCTGTATTAAGTTATTTACAACAATATTCTTTTATTTAAAGTTTTTCAAAATCAGGAACTAACAAGTTATTTCATATAAATTATAAATTTAGTTTCTTACAATAAATAACACGGTACTTCATATATTTTACAATGTTTTTCTGGTCCTTAAAATAACTAGCATAGTATTTCATATAATATGTCCCTAGCACGAAACCTAGGGAACAAAACGGTCGGAACCCTCAAAGGAGAACCTTGTCCAGCTAGACCCTTGAAGAGGGACTCGAAGGAACGAAACGGTCAGGAATCCTTATCGGAAACCCTATGTCCTCAGCAAATAAGGAACAAAGCGGTCGGAACCCTCTTAGGAGAACCTTGTCCAATGAGCTTCTAGAGGAGTAGCCCAAAGGAACAAAACGATTGTCCCTGGCACACAACCCAGGGAAAGAAACGGTCGGAACCCTCAAAGGAGAACCTTGTCCAGTGAACTACTTGAAGAGGAGTCCAAAGGAACAAAACGGTTGTCCCTGACACAAAACCCAGGGAAAGAAACGGGCGGAACTCTCAAAGGAGAACCTTGTCCAATGAGCTTCTTGAAGAGGAACTCAGAGGAACAAAACGGGGTCGGGAGTCCTTATCAGAAACCCTATGTCCTCGGCAAGTAAGGAACAAAACGGTCGGAACTCTCTTAGGAGAACCTTGTCCAATGAGCTTCTAGAGGAGTAGCCCAAAGGAACAAAACGATTGTCCCTGGCACACAACCCAGGGAAAGAAACGGTCGGAACCCTCGAAGGAGAACCTTGTCCAGTGAACTTCTTGAAGAGGAGTCCAAAGGAACAAAACGGATGTCCCTGGCACGAAACCCAGGGAAAGAAACGGGCGGAACTCTCGAAGGAGAACCTTGTCCAATGAGCTTCTTGAAGAGGAGCTCAGAGGAATAAAACGGGGTCGGGAATCCTTATCAGAAACCCTATGTCCTCGGCAAGTAAGGAACAAAGCGGTCGGAACTCTCTTAGGAGAACCTTGTCCAATGAGCTTCTAGAGGAGTAGCCCAAAGGAACAAAACGGTTGTCCCTGGCACACAACCCAGGGAAAGAAACGGTCGGAACCCTCGAAGGAGAACCTTGTCCAGTGAACTGCTTGAAGAGGAGTCCAAAGGAACAAAACGGTTGTCCCTGGCACAAAACCCAGGGAAAGAAACGGGCGGAACTCTCGAAGGAGAACCTTGTCCAATGAGCTTCTTGAAGAGGAGCTCAGAGGAAAGAAACGGTCGGAACTTCTTATGGAAATCCCTTATAACTTATACTATATACCTATATATGTATATATGCCTATACTGTTTGCCCTACCTAAATGGTTTTTCTAAACTAGCAAGAATATTTTATAAAAAAAGTTAGATTGGGCTCTGCGTTAGCAATGCCTATCTGTCACCGAAACGCCTTATAAAAGGTCTGTGTTACGGCCCGATCTTTAATTCTCTATACACTAAATTGGTATCCACCACTGGACGAGAAGAAAAGACGATTTTATCATTTTTCTTACTTCACCATATAACATTTGCTGGAGCAAGCTAATGTGAATTGAAAGAAATGAAATTCAAATTTATACGTGTTTTCATGATTTTTAATTTTCTTCATGATATGAATGAATTAACTAAAGGCGGGTGTCATACGATGTATGCACAAAATGATAGGAGATTATGATGTAATAATAAAGGTACTGTAGGAGTTGTAACGCTTCGTTACAGTTTTATCAATTTTTACACTAAGTTTGGCTACACGTAGGTGCACTTTTCGGGTAACCTTTTCACGTGATAGATGATCAGTTTTTCTTTTTTTTTTTTATAAAAGGGAACCGTTTTAAATTTTTCGTAAGTTACTATTTTCGTACGATTGCCGGCGCGGCGTGGACCGGGGTCGGAATTTGCATTTGAATTCGGATCTGATAATTTTGTTTTGCTACGATCACGATTTTTTTTTCTCTTGGCGTTTGTAACCGGATTTAATTTAATTTAGAAAGATACTTTCTACTGTCTTAAAAGGCACATAATTCTAAGAATTTTATTTTACCGAACACCGTACAGAAATAAGGTTTTTTTTTTCCTCTTATTTTATTTTCGGCGCTGGTGCAAAAGATGTTGTCCGGTGAAAATTATGACGTGCAAGAGAACGACTTAGCTTGGAGGCGGCCTTTTATAGCCCCTCGGCAAGCTTTGTTTCGGAATAAATTTCGAAAGAGAGCTTATTTAAATATGGCGAAAACGATCCCGGAAGATTTAATTACCGGCCGAATCTTAGACTGAAAAATCAAGTATTTGGTATCAAAATTCATTTTGGAATTTATCCAGAATATGTGTGACCAAACATCGAATTTTCAGTCTAAAATCAGCACAAAAATTGTAACCGGAAACACTTCCATGATGCCGATGAGATTATAATTTGCATGTATAGGGGTCCATGATCAAATTTTTTCACTCTCTGTCTAATTGTTATTTCGAAACAATTCAGCCAATTGGCGCAGAGCTGCTGAGTACCAATCATTCGCTCTTTTTTGGTTTTTCTCTTCTTGGATTGCGCTGAATTAATCTCCTCTATGATACTCATCTCCATCACCACCATACTAATACCTTCCACATTATTGGAGCTAAATTGCATACACAAAAAAAAATTTATGGAATATTCTAATAGGTTTATAGTTGATTTCAGGTATTCTCAAACTGTACTGGCTGTTAGGTTTAAATCTATTTTCAAAGCAAAATGCCACTCAATGAAAAATACGTTTCCCACAAAACAAACAAATAAGACCTAGTTATTCTCCTTATGCATTTCCAATTGTTTTAGTTTCTAAAAAATCTGGTGAAAAACGAATGTGTGTTGACTATCGACCCCTCAATAAAATTATGGTGCGGGATAGTTACCCTTTACCTCATATAGATGATTGTTTGGAAAGATTAGAAGGAAAGACATATTTTACAACCTTAGATCTTAAAAACGGATTTTACCATGTTAATATCTCTGAAAATTCAATTCCGTATACAGCATTTGTTACTCCAGACGGACAGTTTGAATTTTTACAATGCCATTTGGATTGAAAAATGCGCCAGCAGTATTTCAGCGTTTTATTAACAACATATTACATTCATTTATCGAAGAAGGTGTGGTTGTTATATACATGGATGATATTACAATTGCAACCAAAACCATTGAAGAACATTTAGACGTACTCCAAAGATTACTTCGACGACTTGCTGAATTTCGACTTGAACTGAAATTTAAGAAGTGTCGATTTTGCTACAGTGAAATTGATTTCTTAGGATTTCAAATCAATAGAAAAAGGATCCATCCTAACAATGGACACATAGAAAAAATTAAGAATTTCCCTATTCCAAAAACGAGAGATCAACTCCAAAAATGTTAAGGATTATTTTTATATTTCCGTCGATTTGTCCCTTCGTTTTCACATATTTCTATGCCATTACGAAATCTTCTTAAACCAAATGCTAAATTTGTATTCGATGAATTATGTCTTTCAGCATTTTCTACCTTAAAAAATAAATTAGTAACGCCACCTGTTTTAGCATTGTATAACCCGAAACATGACACAGAATTGCATTGTGATGCAAGCATTGAGGGTTTTGGAGGAATATTAATGCAAAAACAGGAAGATAATAAATTTCATCCCGTAGCATATTTTTCACAACGAACAACTTATTCTGAATCTCGATTTCACAGTTTTGAATTAGAAACTCTAGCTATAATAAACTCATTACGAAAGTTTCGTATCTATTTAGAAGGTATTCCATTTAAAATTATAACGGATTGTAACTCCCTTACGATGACTTTAAATCGCAAAAGTGTAAATGCTCGAATAGCTCGTTGGGCATTTGAGCTTGAGAATTATAACTACATCATTCAGCATCGAAGTGGTCTGTTAATGGGTCATGTTGATGCTTTAAGCAGATACCCAGTAACATGCGTTCAAAGTCACAAAGACGTTAAACAAATGATTGCAGTTATTAATGCAGATGATGTAGATATGCAATTACAAATAACCCAAAATAGAGACGAAAATATATGTAGTTAAATTACGAGAAAAGTTAGAAATAGAAGAAGTTCCAAATTTTGTCCTTGATGATGGTTTAGTTTATAGAAAATTAGAAAATGGAAGTCTGTTGTTATATGTACCAAAAGAAATGGAATTGCAAATTATAAGAGTGGCACATGAAAAAAATTGTCATATGGGTGTTAGGAAATGTCTTGAACAAATTAAAATGCATTATTGGTTCCCAGGTATGAGAGGAAAAATTGAAAAGTATATTTAAAATTGTATTCAGTGTTTAACGTATTCTGTGCCACAACATAGTTCAAATCGTACTCTCCACCAAATTCAAAAGAAACCTATTCCATTCGATACTCTTCATGTAGATCATTTTGGCCCTCTTCCGTCAATTATTTCTAAGAGAAAACACATTTTAGTTATAGTAGATGCTTTTACAAAATATGTCAAACTTTATCCCGTAAATTCAACAAGTACTAAAGAAGTGTGTGTTTGTCTAGATAAGTATTTTGAATATTATAGTCGACCTCGTCGAATCATAAGTGATCGTGGTTCTTGTTTTTCATCGCTTGATTTTGAATCATATCTACTTGAAAATAATATTGAACATGTGAAAATAGCTACAGCATCAACTCAGAGTAATGGTCAAGTTGAGCGTGTCAATCGAGTTCTAAAGTCGATATTATCTAAAATTACGGAACCGATTCAACATTCGAATTGGTCAAAACATTTAACAAGAGTCGAATACGCTCTTAATATTGCCCGGGAGCTGGCAACACTAAAAATTGTAAGATCTGCGGATTCATGATATTATGTTTTTTGTGTAATTTAGGTGCCCGAAAAACAGGAAACCGACTGCTGCAGGCGCACCCGTGGTGGGTTGATTTACTATGAATTTTTGAAGTTGCAAAAAAAACCGAAAATTTGTCTAAGCTGCGGATTCTGGAAACCTAGCAAAAACGTTAGTTGGCATCCCCCTGATGACAAAAAACCACTGCTTACACCTGTACAGTGGTGGGGAGTACTGCTGCCGCGGGCCCAAAGTTGCAAAAAAAAACGAAAATTTGTCTAAGATGCGGATTCATGAAACCAGTTGCATATGTTAGTTTAACATTCAAGACGAAGGAAAAACTTGTGCTTACACCTGGGGGGTGGTGGAAAGTACCGCTTACAATTAAGGGAAGTTGGGGCCTCCCCGTAGTGCATTGTAACCAAATTTTTTTTTATTGGCTTAAATTCTCGCGAATAAAAAAAAATTGCAATTAAATTTCTTAGATAATAAGACAAATATTAAGTGAAAAATGGCGCGCGCTTTTAAAAATCATCTTTTACCCTAAAAAAGGGGCAAAAGGGGGAAAAATACTCTTTTAAAGTTTTTTTTTGTATCTCAAAAACTACATGCATTTTGATATATCCTATAAAGCAACTATAGATTTCATACAATGATTAGTCAAATAACAAAATTATAGAATGAAAGGGGGGTCCCGGGGGTAAAAGTACCCTTTTGAAACATCTCAAAAAAGAAATGTATTTTGAAGGCTTTTTTCTTCAGAGGTTTGTTTTTGTCACAAAACCATACAAAAATAATTATACATATATATTAAAAAAGGGAGGGGCACGGGAGGGTGAAATACTTTTTCAATTTTTTTCATATCTCATACCGAAATGCATTTTTAGTAATCCGCTAAATAGGTTTAATCTTCATAAAAATTCAAAATCAAACAAATTAAAACAAATCGAAGAGAAAATTCAAAAGATGGACAAGAATAGTCATATACAAAATACCCACCTACCTAACATTTTTACTAGTATACGTTCCTGTCCGTTTTAATTCTATTTCCTGTTTACTTTGGGTTTTTTCTCAGAAGTAACCCTGCATTAAAAAATCCATAAAACATCATTAATATATTCGTAGGCCTTTTTCTCGGAATCCTCGCATTCATGGTACCTATACCTACATACCAAATCTCAAAATTCCGCGTCGCAGCTGCGACTTGCAGCTGCAGGTCACTTTAATCCTTCAAAGAACAAACAAAATACATACCTTTTTGTAGTAGTATGTGCGCAAAATTCTGTTTCAAATGGAATATAAATATACCAAGAAATATTTTAATTTTCTCAGTACGATTCTTTTTCTCTTAGAATAAAGATCAGTTTGTGCGATGGCTAATTCTCGACCAGTTTGTGTTTTTTGTGGAAATAAGAAACATACAATAATTATTTTATTCACTCAAGAACGTTTAGATAAATGTCTTGCAAATTTGAAAATTCGTCAAGAAAATAACTTGGCAGGTTGCAACATAAAATTGCAATTAACCCTAAGTGAAAGTGAAAGTTACCATTCAAAGTGTTTGAGCAAGTTCAATGCATTAAATATAAAATATAAACAATGTGATAATGAACCTAGAAGTGAGCCTTATATATCGGGACTTTCAACATCTGTGGTCATAAAGTAAGTATAAATAGTTACGAGATTGCAATTTTAAATATTTTTCAATTGCCTTATAAACTTTCATAAAATCATTCAATAACTACGTATATACTCATATATTTAAAATTTTAATTTTATTCTATTTACGTTCAATTTTCTATATTTTTAAGTGAAAAAGTAAATGAATTCTCCGAGCGAACCGTAGAAGAATCCGTGGATGTCTCACTCGTTGCAGATGCTTCTGAAGAGCCCCACGCATCAGAAGACATTTGTGAAGATTCAGCTGAGGAAACGAATATCGAGTGCAGAAAATGCATTCTCTGTAAAATGCGGAAAAAAACATAAAGGTCAGGAGCAGCATTTGTTTGAATGCATAACGGAAGAATCCGTCGAAAAAATAAAACCCATAGCTGTGGAGTTAAATGACCTGAATTTAATGGTGGAACTTGACAATGAAATATCGCAAGGACACACCATTTTCTATCACAAATTGTGCGATAGTCAAGCGCACAGCCGATTGAGAGGGCTTAAAACTGCACATAAAGATGCGTCTGATTGGAAGCAGATACGATATAGAAGTAGCGCAGCATTTGAGAAAATTTGAAAATTTGTATTCAAAACCCTAGAGAAATTTGTTTGCTGTATGTACGGCTACAATCAACTTAGCGACTTGAATGAAGACCGATTGTCAATTTTTACAAAAGCCTTCAAGTGCAATGATATTGAGGAGCAATTTAAAATAAACACAAAGAACTTCGATGGCTCAAAACTACCACCCAAAGTCGGAGCTACGGCAGCAAATTTTGAGATGGGCTTACATCTCAAGGATATGGTGCAACGCATATCTTCAAATCACTACCTTTCTATCTCCTTCTGAATGCGGATGGCAAGAAATCGACAACAAACTGGACTTTCGATGGTTTGAAGGTGATCAATTCCCATCTTCAGTCAGTGAATTTGAGGATCTTCCGAAAATCAGTGACGCAGGTAATTACAAAGATTTCTTCTCCTTCATTTTATATTTCTTAAACAAAAATTTCTCATTTTTATAGACACTAGTATCCAAAATGATAGTGAGGAAACTGATGCTGAAGAAGATGAGGAATCAACAAACACCCAACTCACCACAGCGAGGATTCTGATGAAGAAGATCTATCCTGTTTAATGGAAACATTTGCATATTCAGACGATGTTTTCCTGTAAATGTAGAGCATAATATAATAATATATTTTTCAAAGAAAATGACAATAAAAAAGAAGAAAAACATATATGTACACAATAGCATTGTGATATTATTGATCTTCTGAGTAGAAAAGTATGTTGTTCTGAATAAAGTGAACTGCAAGTCACAGCTGCGACGCGGAATTTTGAGATTTGGTAAATACTATATGAATGCGAGGATTCCGAGAAAAAGGCCTACGAATATAATAATGTTTTATGGATGTTTTAATGCAGGGTTACTTCTGAGAAAAAACCCAAAGTAAACAGGAAATATTATTAAAACGGACAGGAACGTATACTAGTAAAAATGTTAGGTAGGTGGGTATTTTGTATGTGACTATTCTTGTCCATCTTTTGAATTTTCTCTTCGATTTGTTTTAATTTGTTTGATTTTGAATTTTTGTGAAGATTAAACCTATTTAGCGGATTACTAAAAATGCATTTCGGTATGAGATATGAAAAAAATTGAAAAAGTATTTCACCCCCCCGTGCCCCTCCCTTATTTAATATATATGTATAACTATTTTTGTATGGTTTTGTGGCAAAAACAAACCTCTGAAGAAAAAAGCCTTCAAAATACTTTTCTTTTTTGAGATGTTTCAAAAGGGTACTTTTACCCCCGGGACCCCCCCTTTCATTCTATAATTTTGTTATTTGACTAATCATTGTATGAAATCTATAGTTGCTTTATAGGATTTATCAAAATGCATGTAGTTTTTGAAATACAAAAAAAAAATTTTAAAAGAGTATTTTTCCCCCTTTTGCCCCTTTTTTAGGGTAAAAGATGATTTTTAAAAGCGCGCGCCATTTTTCACTTAATATTTGTCTTATTATCTAAGAAATTTAATTGCAATTTTTTTTTATTCGCGAGAATTTAAGCCAATAAAAAAAAATTTGGTTACAATGCACTACGGGGAGGCCCCAACTTCCCTTAATTGTAAGCGGTACTTTCCACCACCCCCCAGGTGTAAGCACAAGTTTTTCCTTCGTCTTAAATGTTAAACTAACATATGCAACTGGTTTCATGAATCCGCATCTTAGACAAATTTTCGTTTTTTTTTGCAACTTTGGGCCCGCGGCAGCAGTACTCCCCACCACTGTACAGGTGTAAGCAGTGGTTTTTTGTCATCAGGGGGATGCCAACTAACGTTTTTGCTAGGTTTCCAGAATCCGCAGCTTAGACAAATTTTCGGTTTTTTTTTGTAACTTCAAAAATTTACAGTAAATCAACCCACCACTGTTGAGGTGTAAGCAGTCGATTTTCGACATGGGCTACGTTAGGACTACAAGAAAACAAATATTTCATGAATCCGCAGCTTAGACATTGAAAAGTGTCGCCAGCTCCCGAACTATAACAACTCTGTTCATTCCACAACTGGTGCTACACCTTGTCAATTATTATTTGGTGTAGAACAACGTGGTCGTGATGTTGATACTTTGTCAGAATATTTGGACAATGAAAATCAAAAAAGAGAAAAGAGAACAACTTACGACAAAAATGTTTGGAGCACAAGGGAAACCAGAGAATGTATACATCAACGATTGTTTAACTCAACAGAGGCGTCAACTTCTTAATACTGCGCTAGCACTTAAAACTACGAAAGGAGTCAAATACGTTTGGACTAGGAATGGGAATATTTTTATGAGGAAGAATGAGGGTGACAATTCAGTAAGAATTAATTATATTTCTGATTTTGATAAAGTATGAATATTGTTAATCCTATTCTTTCTTCAGTTCAAAATATTTGTGAAGTGCCAGTTTTTCGTAGTTTTATTGATAATTGTTTTTGTATACACCAAAACATCCGTAGTCTCAGAAAATTTTTTTCTAATTTCTTAGCTCACATTGAGTCACTTAAAAAATTGCCAGCTATAATTGTTTTAACAGAGATTTGGGTTTATGAGAGTGAAATGAGCCTTTATAATATACCGGGTTATGCGCTATTTTGTTGTTGCAATGAATCTTATTCGTCAGGTGGTGTTGCAGTCTACATTCAAGAGAGTTTTGTTCACCAATTCTCCAAAGTCGATATTTGTAGCGCGGATGTTGTAAAGTTGTCGTTTTGTTATCAAAATGAAAACTATACAATGTTATGTGTGTATAGATTGCACGCGTTTAGTAAAAGTTTTTTCATAGAGGAACTCAGTAAAATTCTTTGTATAAACAAAACTTGTAACTTAATACTAATTGGTGATATAAATATTGATATTTTAAACGTGTCCGACAAAGACACTGAAAATTATTTATTTCTCATGGCTTCGTATGGTCTAAAGGGAATTATAAATGACCCAACCCGCGTAACAGAATCTACAAGTACTTGTATTGACCACATTTTTACCCGTTTTAAAGTCAGTAATAAATTTAAAGTTTTTGGTAGTGTTTTTGATTTAAATATAACTGATCATAAATCGATAATTTTATTCTATGAGTTAGAAAATAACTTGAGTCTTACTTCTAAAACACAAACAAAAGAGCATTATACCACCGATTACATATTATTGCAGAATATTTTGAAACACGAATTTTGGGATCAGGTTTATGCGGAAAAGGACCCATCTACTTCGTTTGCTATTTTTATTTCAATATTAAAAAAACATTTAGAGTCGTGTTCTTCTAGGTCGTTAAAAATTTCAAATAAGAACAAGTTTCTAAAGCCTTGGATGAACGCGAGCCTTCTTAAGCAAATCAAACAAAAGAGCAGAATTAGTATTAAGCTAAAAAAACATCCCAATAATGATAAACAAAAAAAGTATTATCTTACACTTTGTAAAGCTGTTAGCACAAATGTTGAACTGACACGCGAAAAGTATTATTATAACTTATTTGAAAAATCGAAGGGCAATATTAAAGAAGAATGGAAAGCAATTGACAGCATTTTAGGGAAAACAAGGAAGCCTAACGTAATAGAAAGCATTGTAGTTAATGATATTCCACTAACAGATTTTAACTGTATATCGAACAAATTTAATGAATATTTTACGGAAATATCTGAAAAACTGAAGCCATCCATTAATTTCGTTGGTAATTGCAATTGTTATATTCAACATTGTCTGGGTGGTGACTACATACAACCAAATAGCTTTGCTTTCAGTCCTATCACCTCTTTTGAAACCTACAAAACTATCTTATCTCTGAAAAATAAAAATTCTTGCACTTCAGATGGAATATCAAGTAACTTACTTAAAAAAATTGCGTTTTATGTTTCAGATGTTTTGAGTTATATATTTAACTTAAGTGTTGAACAGGGTTGTTTTCCAGTACAATTTAAGTGTGCTGAAGTTATTCCCCTCTTTAAAAAGGGAGATAGAAAAAATATGGTTAACTACCGACCTATCTCTATTCTTCCTACTTTTTCAAAAATATTTGAAAAACTTATGATCAGTAGAATTACTTCTTTCCTAAATAGAAACAGATTTTTTAGCGAAAATCAATTTGGTTTCCGTTCAGGAAAATCAACCGAAGATGCTATTCTTAGACTATGTAGTCAACTGTATGGCAGCTTAAATGAAAATAAATCTACAATGGCTCTCTTCATCGATATGACTAAAGCGTTTGATATGGTTGACCACGATTTACTATTAGGCAAGTTATATAATGCAGGATTTAGAGGAGTAATTTTTCAATGGTTGAAATCATATTTAAAAGGAAGAGTTCAAAAAGTTATTGTAAATGGTTCACAAAGTGAAGCTCGATTTTTAAAAAATGGAGTACCACAGGGATCTGTACTCGGTCCTTTGTTTTTCCTAGTTTATATAAATTCAATTTTTAAACTCCATTTAAAAGGTCTTTCGACTGCATTTGCAGATGATATTTCATTTACATACCAATCAAATTCGGATCTTAATTGTGTCCTGCAAATTGAAGAGGATCTTGAAGTTCTAAGGACTTGGTTTTCAAACCATAAGCTAATAATAAGTGAAAAAACTAAGTTCATGACTTTTAAAACATCTGGTCATCGAGTTTGTAGTTACAATTTATTTTTTCATGCTTCAAGTTGTAAGAAATTCAGCTTTCCAATTCACAACTGTGGTAAACCTAATTTTCAACGCAAATACTCCTGTTCCGATTCTTGTTTCAAAATTGATTCTGTGAACAATTTTAAATATTTGGGTGTTACAATTGATTCTAACCTTAATTGGAAAGAGCATAGTTACAACATCAGAAATCATTTGATGCTCATAACGCGAAAAATGTATCTTTTAAAACCATTCTGCTCTAAAAAGGTTCTAACTTCTATATATTTTGGCCTTGCGCACTCTAAACTACAATACGGGTTATCTAGCTGGGGTGGTTCCTATGCAAATACTTTTAGACCTTTGTTAATTGCTCAAAAACATCTTATTCGAATTATTTGTGACAAAAATCGTTATACCGAAAGTTGGCCTTTATACAAGGAATTGCGAATTCTACCTATGAGACATCTTTATATTTTTAAAGTACTAAAAGAATTTTTCAAGCAAAGTGGTAATATTCCTAGTAGAAACTCGCAGTTATATAATCTAAGAATAAACAACATGCACCTTGTTATTGAACCCACTGCCCACAAAACTCATTTCTCTAACTTTTATACTGCCGCAGCACCAAAGTCATTTAATAAATTACCTCTGTATATCAGAACAACTCAAAATTTAAACTCTTTTTTAAAAAAAGTAAAAGACTGGCTTTTCACAATTGACTTATATTCTATTGAAAACTATTGTTGAAATTTGTATCATAATAATTTTTATAATCATAAAAATGTATCTTTTTGCTCTTTTTTTTAAATGAAATAGTATACCTACTCTTTTTATATATCAGTTAAATTACCTTTGACATTTGTATTAATTTGCTAAACTTATTGAACCATTGTTTATTATTAAATAATGCTGATTGTCACCCCACAACAGTTTCTAATTATTGTAAATTTAATCCAAAATGCATCATTCAACACTAACTTAGAAGTTAAAGAATGATAGCTATTATTTATTCCTTTTAACACTTCTTGCGATTGTTCTAGTTTTAAGTTGGAAAAGAAAAAATGAATGAATAAAAATTTTTCTAATTCTAATTCTAATTCTAATAAACGAAATTTGTCTTCTTTTCTTGATATAAGAACTTTACGGCAAAGAGCTTCTGATAACATTGAATACCATCAGTCTAAAACTTCAGAATATCATGCTAACACACACAAACCACATATTCAATTTTCAGAAGGAGATTTTGTTATGATAAGAAATACAGATACAACAGCCGGTACTAACAAAAAGTTTATCCCCAAATTCCGTGGTCCATACAGAGTGCATAAGGTTCTCCCGAATGATCGATACGTAATAAGAGACATTGAAAATTGTCAAGTAACTCAAATCCCTTATGATGGCATAATTGAAGCCTCGTGAATACGTTCCTGGGTTGATTGGCGGGATTCTCATACTTAAAAAATCTTTTTCAAAATGGTAATACCTGTATTAATATTTTGTATTTAAATTCATGTAACCAGGGTTTGTTCGAATTTTACTTCTATTATAATTAATTAGGTATTTTATTATTAATATTGTTATTATTCATGATTTTATTTTTTATGTTAATATTGTTATTATTATTGTTGTTTTTTTGTTAAATGAGTTTCTTGATCGAGCCGATCAATATAGTCAGGATGGCCGAGTTGTAAGAGTACTTGTTTCAATTATACTTTATATTTTACTTTTTACTTTGTTAAATACTTTAGTATTTATTATTTTTTTGTCATTAATTTATAATTAAAATTCATTCAATAATAATAATTCAAGAGGAAAAGATTTGTTTAAATTAATATTTTATAATAAAAAACCATCCTAACACATGATATATTTCTATCATGATAGTTTTCTATCATGATAGTTTTCTATCATGATAGTTTTCTTTCATGATAGTTTTCTATCATGATCGTTTTCAATCAATAAAGTTTTCTATCACGATAGTTTTCTTTCATGATAGTTTTCTGTCATGATAGTTTTCTATCACGATAGTTTTCTATCATGATAGTTTTTTATCACGGTAGTTTTCTATCATGAAAGTTTTCTATCACGATAGTTTTCCATCATGATAGTTTTCTATCACGATAGTTTTCTACCATGATAGTTTTCTATCACGATAGTTTTGTATCATGATATTTTTATATCATGATAGTTTTCTGTCATGATAGTTTTCTATCATGATAGTTTTCTATCACGATATATTTTTATCATGATAGTTTTCTATCATGATAGTTTTCTATCACGATAGTTTTCTATCATTATAGTTCTCTATGTTTGCGTAGATCTGCTTAGAATTGCGTATATTTGCGTATGCGTAGGACTGCGCACAATTGCGTAGATTTGCGTATATCTGCGTAGAACTGCGTATATTTGCGATAATATGTGTAGAAATGCGTACCATTGCGAAGATCTGCTAAGATTTGCGTATATTTGCGTATGCGTAGGGCTGCGCACAAATGCGTAGATTTGCGTAGTTATGGGTAGAATTGCGTACATTTGCGCTTATATGCGTAGAAGTGCGAACAATTGCATAGATCTGCGTAGAGTTGCGTATATTTCCGTTTTCGTAGGAGTACGCAAAATTGCGTAGATTTGCGTAGATATGCATTGAATTGCGTATATTTGCGTTAATATGCGTAGAAATGCGTAAAATTGCGTAGATCTGCGTAGAGTTCCGTATATTTGCTTAAATATGCGTATAGATGCGTAAAATTGCGTATATCTGCGTAGAATTGCGTATATTTTTTTTTTCTACCATGATAGTTTTCTATCATGCGAATTGCGTATATATGCGTAAGAGTGCGTTCAATTGCCAATATTTGCTTAAATCTGCGTGGACTGCGTAGGATTGCAGACAATTTCGTAGATTTGCGTAGATATGCGTAGAATTGCGTATATGTTAATATGCGTTGAAATATCATGATAGTTTTCTATCACGATAGTTTTCTTTCATGATAATTTTCTATCATTATAGTTTTCTACCATGATAGTTTTCTATCACGATAGTTTTCTAACATGATAGTTTTCTAACATGATAGTTTTCTGTCATGATAGTTTTCTATCATGATAGTTTTCTATCATGATAGTTTTCTATCACGATAGTTTTCTGTCATGATAGTTTTCTATCATGATAGTTTTCTAACATGATAGTTTTCTATCACGATAGTTTTCTATCATGATAGTTTTTTATAATGATAGTTTTCTATCACGATATATTTCTATCATGATAGTTTTCTATCATTACCCAAGCAACACAATCGTCTCTTTAATAATTCTTGAAAAGTTATTTTACAAGAGATTTTAAATCTTCATACAATCTTGAAGAGGTCATTAAGACCCAAAAAGGCCTAAAGGGGAGGAGCTCATCGTATGGAAGGAAGAGTTCTGAGTAAAGTTTTTGTAAGAGCTCGTAAAGATCATCTTTTTGACCGATCTTTGGAGATGCTTCTAAGTGTTTTTGAAGATGTTTGTTTGTTTTATTAAAAAGTGTGAACTTGGATATAGAGGAGAATATAAAAGAATAAATTTCTTTCTCTTTTTCACAAATACAAATTCAATACTATTTAAATGAAATGGAATGAACTTAAAATAAAACATGAAACTAAGATGTATTCTTAATTTTCATTGACGACATGATGTATAGTTCATTATTCAAGGAACTATAAATACTTACATTTTAATTGCTTTGTTAATAATAGTGATTTTGATATGCAAACAAAGATTTACTTTGAAATCGCATATTCTACCCGTCTTAAAATTAACGCGCCATTAAATTATAAAGCATTTACATATGAATAATAATAAAATTCTTTGACGGTAAAAGAAAAAATTTTTAAATTTCCTCCCAAAACCTAAATTGTTATTATTATTATATAAAAGCGTGGGTATATGTAAAAAAAACAGTGTGAAATTAGAAAAATTTGCATTAAATAAATATTATTTCGCAATTAAATTCAACAAATATGGCAAACAATTTCCATTTCTTATGCATCTCAAATTTTCCCACATACAGGGTGCCTCATTTGCTGAAATATATTTATTGTTTTCTTATGGAATCGTAATATAGGTTTTTATCTAAAAAATATTAGTATGAAACTACAGGGCAATTGTGTAATAGATCAAAATATACTCTTTCCTTCAAAATATAATTTGTTTCCTATCTATAAGGCAATCAACTGTCAAAATCTATTGGAGGGTGGCTACAATGTAGATGGATTAAAAAACATCTGACAAATCTGAAATTTTTGAAGACATTTTATTGCTCCTGAAGAAAGTGATTTTAGGGCGATTCGGTGACATTTTTACTGAAGTATATTTTTTTGCTGTCAAAATATAGTTTATCTTTTATCTGTCAAGCCATCAACTGTCAAATTCCATTGAAGGACTGCTACAATGTAGATGGATTAAAAAACATCTGACAAATCTGAAATTTTTGAAGAAATTTTACTGCTCCTACCAAAAAAAGTGATTTAAATGCTATCTGTGAAGGCATCAACTGTCAAATTCTATTGAAGGATGGCTATGCTGACGATGGATTAAAAAAAACCCTTAGAAATCAGAAATTCTTGAAGAATTTTTACTGCTCCGGAAAAACGTGATTTTAAGATAATAAGGTGACATTTGGATCGAAATACACTTTACACTTATTTTTAACAATGTCACCCTTTACAAAAATATTTGCACTTTATAATCGCTTTGCATTTAGAAAACCATTTAAAGAGTTTATTAAGAAGTCATCAAAGCCTCTGAGTTGTAATCACTTTCTTATAAAGTTAGATTCCTCTTAACAACTTCATGGAAAGATATCAAAAAAACCAATTCCTCTAAATGAAGACTTAATAAAATGCTAACAAAGAGGTAACAAAAAAAAAACAAGTGTAAAATTATAATAATCGTTTCCGAAATCTCTTTTTAATTATGGGTAGTTTAGTGATTACATAAATAGGCACAAATCGATATTTTCAAATAGTGAAATATTAAAAATTAAATTTTTGTTTTCATTTTGGTAGTACAAAAACACAATACTAACAAGCAGGCAATTCACAAACGTCAGGTGAAAGCTAATGTTTTCTTCAATCAAATACCATATAAATACTTTTTGAAGATAAAACTCTAGGCTTTTAAAAAGACGTTTAATAAAAACATCCCCAAAATATCTTCATTGTGTCTCTAAAAGAGTAAAATGAAAACTCTTAGCGCACTTTAAACATGTTACTTTTTAATATAGACCGAGAGCCCACAGCAGATTTTGGGTGTGATCGATAGCAAAAAAAGAAGTATAGGCATCGAAAGCTTCATTAAAGGCTATTCAAAAAATCAAGGTCTTGCAGTCCACAACTGGACCCTTTGGGAGAAACAGTGCATCGAAAAAAAAATATCAATGCAACTTCGAGGATAATCGTTTTAGCCGAAATTGGGTTTCACTCCTCCCTAGATAAGCTCCTCGGATCACATATCACGGAATCTGAGACCTTTTGAGTGTATAGTTCGCTCTACCGAACCATTTAAAAAATTCAAAATTCTAAGTGAAAAACGGTTTTTTTTAACAGTCTGGCAGGGCGAATTAAACACTCAAATGATCTCTGATTCCGTGATATGGGATCCGCGGAGCTTATCTAAGGAGGGGTGAAAACCAATTTCGGCTAACACAATTATTCTCGAAGTTGCATTCATATTTTTTTTTCGATGCACTGTTTCTCGCAAAGGCCCCAGTTGTGGACTGCAAGACCTTGATTTTTTGAATAGACTTTAATGAAGCTTTCGACGCCTATACTTCTTTTTTTGCTATCGATCACACCCAAAATCTGCTGTGGGCTCTTAGTCTAATAGGTTTTTAAGAGGGCATATAGGGAGTCAATATAAACAACACTTATGATGCAGGTTTTTAAGGACTGCGCACAATTGCGTAGATTTGCGTAGATCTGCGTAAAATTGCGTTTATTTGCGATAATATGCGTAGAAATGCGTACCATTGCGAAGATCTGCGTAGATTTGCGTATAATTGCGTATGCGTAGGACTGCGCACAATTGCGTAGATTTGCGTAGATCTGCGTAGAGTTGCGTATATTAGCGTAGGACTGCAAAAAATTGCGTACATTTGCGTAGATATGCATTGAATTGCGTATATTTGTGGCAATATGCGTAGAAATGCGTACAATTGCGTAGATCTGCGTAGAGTTGCGTATATTTGCGTACAGATGCGTAAAATTGCGTATATCTGCGTAGAATTGCGTATATTTGTGTAGATTTTCGTTGATTGTTTTCTATCATACTAGTTTTCTATCTTGATAGTTTTCTACCACGATAGTTTTCTATCATGATAGTTTTCTATCACGATAGTTTTCTTTCATGACAGTTTTCTATCATGATAGTTTTCTATCATGATAGTTTTCTGTCATGATAGTTTTCTACCATGATAGGTTTCTATCATGATAGTTTTCTATCACGAAAGTTTTCTATCATGATATTTTTCTATCACGGTAGTTTTCTATCATGATAGTTTTCTATCACGATAGTTTTCTATCATGTTAGTTTTCTTTCATGATAGTTTTCTATCATGATAGTTTTCTATCATGATAGTTTTCTATCATGATAGTTTTCTATCACGATAGTTTTCTATCACGATAGTTTCTACCATGATTGTTTTCTATCACGATAGTTTTCTATCATGATAGTTTTCTATCATGATAGTTTTCTATCATGATAGTTTTCTATCATGATAGTTTTCTATCACGATAGTTTTCTATCATGATAGTTTTCTATCACGATAGTTTTCTATCATGATAGTTTTCTATCATAATAGTTTTCTATCATGATAGTTTTCTATCATGATAGTTTTCTATCATGATAGTTTTCTATCATGATAATTTTCTATCACGATAGTATTCTATCATGATAGTTTTTTATCAATGTAGTTTTCTATCATGATAGTTTTCTATCACGATAGTTTTCTATCATGATAGTTTTCTATCACGATAGTTTTCTACAATGATAGTTTTCTACCATGATAGTTTTCTATCACAATAGTTTTCTATCATGGCAGTTTTCTTTCTGCGTAGAATTGCGTATATTTGCTAAGATATGCGTACAGATGCGTAAATTTGCATATTTTTGCGTAGATCTGAATTGCTTATAAATATAAGTTAACTGGTGCTGAATATTAACTGGTGCTGAATATTATCTGGTGCTGAATATACTTGTGCTGAATATTATCTGGTACTGAATATACTGGTGCTGGATATTAGCTGGTGCTGAATATAATCTGGTGCTGAATATAATCTGGTGCTGAATATTAACTGGTGAGGAAGGATTTGTAGAAGAAAAGAATGTAACGTGGAACACTTCGTTACACAATGAAATAAATTGTTCAAAAGCAACAACGGGTAAAAGAGCATCCCAGCTTATAGAGAATATTGATGCTGTTACTTTAGTTTTTACATAAAATAATAACATAAAATAGATATGTAGCTAGATATGAAAAAAGGGACAAACTTCAAAGCCCAAATATTGTACTGTCCCAGTTGCAGAGAATATGAAATAAAGAAGTCAATCCTCAGCTGTCAATTTGATTTGCCTACAAGCTGGAAGCGAACAGCTGATGTATTAGATTTGCAAAGTATTAGTGAAAAGCAATGCAAAACGCACACATAGAATCAACTAGTCATTCAGCACATCATTCAGCACAGGTCTTGTTGTTGTTGCAATTCACATCTATTTCTTCGACACGAAATGAAATTACAAATACAACAATGTAAACAAATGGGTTTTGGGGGGTGAAACGTACGAAGGATTGGCTTCTTTATTTCATATTCTCTGCCCAGTTGCCAGT
>CAWUEQ010000041.1:0-182647 GCA_963921185.1 Dasysyrphus tricinctus | reverse complement strand
CAGACTTGCTTATATGGTTACTGCTTGCATGCTGGTTTGACCAAAAAAACAAAGCCCGAGGAAATTCCACAGAGTGATCGAGGCACAGGTGCTCCGGCACAAATTGGTGAGTAAAAATATAAGTGTTCAATGAAACAAAACCCTAATTGAGATATTTTTTTTTTTTTTACGTGACCCTAGTGTTTTCAAGAGCTAAGCAATTGTGCTCTTTCAAACCTTCCAAGGCTTTCACTGGGCCACATTTAATCCAACTTGCAAGATCAACCACGTGGCAAGCTACCAAGCTCCACCGATCATCTTCAAGAGACCCTTTGTGATTCGATTGAGTTCCCTCTCGAATCAGAGCAACACGTTCTACAATCAAAATACTGGAAATTTATAAATTTACCCTCTACTGTCGCAGCCAACGAGGTAACTTGCAAAAAGACAACAAATTTGTCCATTTGTTAAGTTTGTATATTCAAACCTCCAGCTACTGTGAACAGCATCCAGGTTCCAGGGGAATTATGTATATAAGCATTTTCCATCCGCTATTGGTTTTGGTACCCCATAAGAAACTACATCTTGTCTTAAATCTGTAGACGCTGTCCAGATTAAGGCTTTTACCTACAAATCCCAGTGACAGTGTTCAACTATACTACATACTATATATATATCGAAAATACTGGCGTAATAGGGATAAATACCTATAATCTACTATCTACGTCATATTACAGCACCAACAATTTTCATCAAGCACCATTACATCATTACTTCATACATACTAAAACAAAGCAACATAAAACATAACAAAAAAAAAACTTAAATCATAATAAGTCTCTCATCAATTAAATATTAAAAAAAAAAAAAAAAATCTAAAAATCATCACTAAGTACACAGTTTCATGTAAATCAACTTTCGTTCAACTTGGTAAGACTTTTTTGTGTTTCTCGCCATCATCATTTAGCTGCGCTTAACAAAAACAAACAGCGCTCAGGCAACAACAAAGCTACTGTGCACAGCATCTTTGGATAGCCGGTAAGTCATTTTTTTCATTTTATATAACCTTACAAATTGAACGATAACAGCTGAGATAGTTGATCTTTAAATTTGGTCCATTTGACGCTTTTTTTTTATTTTTTTATTGAGTGCATAAGTTTTAAGAGAGTTTGAGTGAGAATAACAAGAATAATATCACGCATTAGATTATTTTTTTTTGACAGGGAAATCACTTTCCCTCTCTTAATATAAGACCCGTGACTGTTATAAAACTCAAGTTGGAGTTTTTTTTTGTTCTTGTCACTCAAACTCAAGATCTTATTGCAACTTTATTCAAATTTTTATCTCTAGATTAAGATAATTGTATTTTAAGAATAAGTACTAAAAATTATTTCCATTTAAACGAATAAGTGCTACCCACAGTGATGCTATTTATTTATCATTGTTAATATCAAATTTTGGAGATGAGTAGACTGAGCAATTTTATATTTTGAATTTAATAAAAATGACTGTATGGAATATAACAGTTTTGTGAATTTGATTCAATTTTGAGCCATGCAGTGATTGAGGTATAAAAAGCAAAGGGAAGGGAAATCGGTGATGGTTCTAAACGACGATGCGAGGTTAAGTAGATCTTAGGGTTTATTTTTCTTTTACGAAAGGGGTTATTGAGAAAACTGCAGGAGTGGCTCAGTAACCAAGGAGTTTCTTCAAAAGTTTGAAGGAACGGAGGGAGGGATACACTCCGGGTCCCTAATTACATCCAGGGCCCAGAATAAATGAAATGGATGATTTTTTTTGTTTGCTTCTTGGCATTGTTTTGAGCTTGTTTTGTATTTTATAGCATCGGCATGAATAGTACGGTAGTTCAGCGGCAAGTACAAGCACCCACCCCACCGACGAGCTGGTCAATGGTGACAACAAGCATGCCGAAGCGTACATTGATCGCTGGACAATTTATTGAACATCCCATAGCTAGTTTCAGGGAATCCTGTGGTCTTGTGTTAGCTATGAGAGAGCATGACATCGCTTCTTGTTTGATAAAAAAAAGATCTAAATCCGTTACATCTTTTAAGATGGATTGAGGCAGATCGAAGCAAAATTGTCAGGTCTGGAACGGAACCAATCTACACAAGGCACACCAGCAGCTGATTTAGGTCTGACAGAATCATAGGTCCATAGTTCTTTGAAAACGAAAATGACATTGCCATAACCGTTAAACACTTTCAGACTGGAAGAACTTGTGTTTTTTGCAAATGCCACGTAAATGGTGCGGTGTTGTTTTTGAGTTTTGAGTTTTTATACCACATATTTTTGGATGGGGTGGGGTGTTGAAACCCCAAAACCCCCCTCTGCGCCTGGCACAACGAATATATTTAGACGAGAAATAAGAATTGTTCTCAAAGCTCATAAGACCAATCAAATGTAAATTGGCTTTTATTTATTTATTCTTTTTTCTTCAAAATGCTGACCGGGCAAAGTATCACTTTTCTTTTCACCCGCTGAACTAAAATTGCTTTCTTGAATGTATTAAAAGCTTCAGAGAAGAAAAATACTGTAAAAAAAAACAAAATCAATAAAAGATTATACAGTTTTTGTTTGTTTGCTTTTAAAAGAATAAAACATGCAAATATTTTGTAAAGAACTTTTTACTTGCTCAAAAGGGAAAGTATTGGTTTTGTGTAAAAAAAAAATCTTTGTGATATTGATCAAATTCAATGTTTTTTCTGCTCTTATCTGAAATGGGTTGCTCAGGAGGTGTTGTTAGGTTTGGTCAGGTTGGAAGGGTTGATAATACGGCATGCCGCACCATTTCACCCGGATCTCAGTGGATCCATTGCGCTCCCCATCAGGGTATTGGTGGTTAGTGAGGAGGGATAGGGAGGGACTTAAGGAGAAGTCTTAGATGTGGGTGGCCTCCCTGAATCATCCTGAGCTCTGAATGAATTTAAGAATGTTCTCTAGTGGCAAGACAGAGATGTCAGCCTGTTCGTCGAAGAAGTATTCTCCAAGGGCCTCTTTTCTGATTCTAGCTAGGCTGGGGCATTCACAAACGAAGTGAGGGGATCCCTCCTCTGGCTCTTCATCAAAACAGCCTCTACATAAGTCCGATGAGCTGATGCGCATTCATTCATGAGAGATAATTGAGGCCTGCTTAGCTTGAGTAAGTATTCAGTTTTCTTATTTGAAATAATTGGCCATATATTCCTTGAAACCCGTCAAGTGTCGATGGATGACCATCTGACATTTGCAGTTTTTAAAAAACTCTGGAGTGTTCTACTTTTTTCTTGCTCCAGTGGCATGAGCACAGAGGGTTCGATTTGGCTCGGATCAAGAGATGACCCGCTTTTGGCCAGTTCATCCGCCATTTCGTTCCCGTGAATATCCCTATGTCTTGGTATTCATTTTTAGATAACTGTGTTCGTTGCATTAACTACTCTAAGCTCGGCAACGATCGACCAGTTTGGACTTTGTGGTGATTTAGGAAATGGCTTTAATAGCCGCCTGGCTATCTATGAGAATATTATTGTTGACTCGTTCACGTGAGGCAAGATGTTTCGCGGCTTCGAAAACTGCCAGCACTTCTGCTTGGTATTTATAAGCTTTGGAAGCTTTATAAGTTTATTTATGGGTGGGTTATCTGAGTAGATGCCTGACCCAACCATCTCCAAGGTTTTGGAGCCGTCAGTAAAGACCGAAACATGATTTGCATTAATGACCCCGTGTTCATTCCAGAGTTCCCTGGTTGGGATATCTGTTATGGTCACTGGGTTGAAATCAATGTGCTGTGAAACGTAATCTGTTTGAATGTCTATGTCCGTAAAATTCATGACCGTAGAGGTCCCTTTCCAATTTTTACAAAATTGATGAAGTCTTAAAGCACTTTTGGCCACCAACTCTTTCCTAAACAGTTGGACAGTGGGGCAAGTTAAAGGAAAGTTTCTAGGGTGGTCGTTTTCGTGGTTTGCTAATACACGTTTTATTTTGAATTATAGTCATGTTTTTAGATTGGTTTCCTTATCCATGGCTGGCCACCTGACCATGCATGCTTACGTTAGAATTGCCCCTATAATGGCTATGTACATCCAATGAATGGTTCTAGGGCTGGGACCAAGCATAAGAAACATGGGCGTGGCAATGGGTGGTAACCAGAATTTTTTCGTTCTCCTCCAATTACAAGAATTGTTCTCTTTTAATATAATTAATAATAATAATTTGCCAATACCAAATGATACCACTGGCTCGGTATCGTCTCGGATGCTTTGGAGCTGGTTTCGTCTCGGTTCCGTTTCGGTTTCTGTTAATCTTACCAAAAGAGATCGAGACTTTTCTGGTATAGTGGCCAGCCCTAGTTGTGCCGTTTTTTGAGAAAATTGCCTCATTGGTAGACGATACCCGCTTGCAGTACTTTATGTCTTGTTGGTGACTCAACCCATACCTTAACCTTAGTGCCTGAAGAGCGTGTCTATATTATGTTAAGAAAATCCTTTTAGTTCAATATACCCTTCTTTATTTCATGCAATTTAGTACCATACATCTCTCACTAGCACAAAAAAAATCCGTCTTCTTGAAACAAAGAATTATTTTCAAAAGTGGCGCATCGGTCGATTTTGGGTGAAATCTTCTTTCTCTTTCTTCGCACATAAAATCTACCTATCTCACTGGATCAAAGGGCACGGTAGTGCCCAGCCAAGTTCGTGGCACTACACCCTTTTTACAGGAACAAACTCAGGCCATTTTCAACCCCCCTCTAACTTCAGTACCAATAAAGTCAGAAACTTCAAATTAGGAGTATTTGCTGAACTGATCAAACACAGGTGGCTCACCAAATTTCAACTCTTTAGCATTAGTAGTTCCCAAGATATAGGACTTCAAAAATCGCAAAAACCGTAACTGACTGACTCACTGACTCACTGACTGACTGACTCACTGACAGATCATCAAAATTATGGAGCACTTCCCGACATCGTAGAAACTTGAAATTTCGTACAACGGTAGGCCTTGTGGTACATACAAAGGAAAAAATCGAAAATCTGAAATTTTCTATTCAGGGGGCGTGGCATCCACCCACTTTCTTAAATATTCTATAAATTATATGGAGCCTTTCCGATCGTTGTAGAACAATGAAAATTGGTAAGTTGGTAGGGTTTGATGTACTTAGAAAGAAAAAAATTGAAAAGTTGGAATTTCCCATACAGGGGGCGTGGCATCTACCCACATTCTCAAAAATTCTTATAAATTATATGGAGCACTTCCGATTGTTGTAAAACGATGAAAATTGGTAGGTCAGTAGGGCTTAAGGTACTTAAAAAGAAAAAAATTGAAAAATTGGAATTTTGCATTCAGGGGGCGTGGCATCCACCCACATTCTTAAAAATTGTTACAAACTATATGAAGCACTTCCGATTGTTGTCGAACGATGAAAATTGGTAGGTCGGTAAGGCTTAAAGCACTTGGAAAGAAAAAATTGAAAAATTGGAACTTTGCATTCTGGGGGCGTGGCATCCACCCACATTCTTAAAAATTCTTATAAATTATATGGAGCACTTTCTATTGTTGTAGAACGATGAAAATTGGTAGGTCGGTAGGACTTGAAGTACTTAGAAAAGAAAAAAATCGAAAATTTGGAACCGTCCATTCAGGGGGGGGAGTGCCATCCACCCACTTTATCAGAATTGCTATTATTTGTACAGAGCATTTTCGGTTGTCGTAGAGTTATGAAACTTTGTAGAGCGGTAGGGCTTGACTTTCACCTGGCAAAATAAGTCTTTGCAAAAAGGAGTGAAATCACAACAAAAACATAAATGTTAAAAAAGGAGCCAAGTTCTTATGTGCACAAGAAACCTGTGCGTTAAAAGTCAGCCAAAAAAAGTAATGAGATCAAATATATGCCAAGTTTTAAGTTCATGAAGTTCAATATCTTAAGTAGAGTAATATCGAAACAATTCCAAATCATGACAGAAATTTGGTTATTAATGATTACTGATTAAAATTTGGTGGATTTACTTGGCAAGTTTTCTGTTAAATACTTATTTAATCACAAATTTAAAATGTATGAAAACTTGACCAGTGAACCCACCAAATTTTAATCAGTAATCATTAATACCAAATTTCTGTCATGATTTGGAATTGTTTCGATATTACTCTACTTCAGATATTTGATATTAAACTTCATGAACTTAAAACTTGGCATATATTTTAGATCTCATTACTTTTTTTGGCTGACTTTTTACGCGCAGGTTTCTTGTACACATAAGAACTTGGCTCCTTTTTTAACATTTATGTTTTTGTTGTGATCCACCTTTCAGTAAGAAGACAATGTAGGCACTTACGATTTGTATTTAAAAAATCCAGTTCTTTGTACTACCGAATTCCGTTCGCACTTTCTCTAAAAAGACAATCAATTATAAAAAAAATTAAATAAACGATAGTGACATTGTTGCATTCATAACCAATTTCCCTACTTCTTCCATGTTAAATCCACGTTATAGATTTGAACAACAAGAGCAAGTTCCTACGACATGCACTCTATTAGTTAGTTACACACACATTTCATTTAAAATTTCAATAATGAAAATCCCTGAACAAAACAATCAAAGTAAACAACTAGGGTCGAATTGCCACATCCGTTCATAAAACGGCAGACGTGACTTCATGTCCATAAGCATTGTATTCTAAAGGGACCTCTTAATGTACATTTAGAAAACGCTTAATTTGTATTTAAATGAAAAACAAAGAATCCTGTCAATGGGCTATAAAGTGATGGGACTTCAAATTAATACAATTAAAGTGCAAGACTAGGTCCAGTGATTTTTTTCGTTTAAGAGATAAGGACAGAAGTTAACAACAACCAGGAAAGATTTTTTGATGAAAAAAGATAAAACCGGTGTTGTCATGATTTTCAGCAATTTTTGTATGATTTATGCGTAAAATGTTCCGGACTGGCTCATATGAGGAATCATTTCAATCACATGCAAATATATATTCAGAAAAAGTAGGTACAATCAATATCTATACTAGAATGACTCAAAATTGTATGATATTCATCCATCCAGCATATTGTATGAATAACAGCTGCAATGCATATCGTTATCAGTTTTGATTATTTTTTTTCGCAATCAATTAAAAGTTGCTGACAATCTATACTGACAAGACCGTATTTCCGAATAAAAATTATGATAAGCCAAGAATAATAAGAAACTATAAGCAAATACACATTCACTGTATGTTTTTGTGTTTATAAGTCCAAAAATGATACCCCAACCTTAGCGGCAGAGTTAAATCAGTATCTTATCAGTGCTTTTTATTAACCATTGAACTTTAGGTATATACCTAGGTACCTGCCTTGAAATATAAGAATTAAATTGTGATAATAAAAAGAAATGAGCATTATAAATAGTGCAACATTGAATATGAAAAATTAGTTCCTTAGTATTCACCAAGCAGCCCAAAACAAAACTCATTGAAAATGAACAGTCAAGCTATTATTGAGAAAATCGTCGAAAAGATGAAGGCCGTCGACCCATCGAAGAGGACCATTTTTGTGATTTATCAAATAAACTTCACCAAAGCTGATGGATCACCATCAAAGAGTTTTGGTAAGAAGACGAGTTTTTTTTTTTTTGTATTTCCTTATAAAGACTTACAATTTTTTTTTCTTACTTAAGTGCTGGACTTGAAGGATCTCAAAATCTACGAAGGTAAAGCTGAGAAGGCCGATGGTGAATTGACAGTTGTTGATGAAGATTTCTATGCTTTGGCTTCCAAGAAAATCTCTTTTGATGACTTTGTTGCAAGCGTAAGTTGTTGTGAAGGGTTGATAATAAGTTGATTTTGTATAATGAACTGTTTTCTTCATATTATAGGGCAAGGCTAAAATGAGTGGAGATTTGAGCGCACTCAAAGTACTCGTGGAGAAATTCCACTCTTAGATTTCTTCTGATGAACTATTTTACGGAATTTTAATAAAATCTTTTTTTAAATAAAAAAAAAATAACAGAAATCTTTGTCTTTTATTGGAAGGTTGAGTGTGTAACTTTTAAACCAAATTTGAGAATAAATAATTGCCTGAGTTGTGTGATCCCCACGGTTTTTGATTATTATGCAAATGATCGTGAAGAGTTTCTTTAAGATGTTTCAAATTGCAAAGTTATTATGAAATCAGACAAGCCATTAATAGGTTAGGTAAATGGGCTGACAGTTGATCTTGTTGGCGTCACTTAGATCATTGTAGATCCATTGTGATACCCTAGGGATTGTGACCCCCATGAAATTAAAACTATGGTAAATTCCATGTCGATTCAAGCCGGTTAAGGGTGGTGATGAGAATCAGCAGACCATAGCTTGAAAAGTCGGTGGGTATGTCTAAGTCCTTGAAAAAGTTTCTGCCGTCACATAATCACCTGGTTGGGGAGAGGAAGACTCCTTTTAAAGGCCTCAACCAACAAGCTTCTTTCAGCCGGCCCAGTTTCAAGCTAGCTGTCTCCAGTTTCGCACGCCAAGTTGGTCCTCTACCACTTGCGTGCGCTACCTTTCACGCTGCCCACCTCTGCTGCACTGTCCCACGAGGTTGGGTTCAAAGACGTTCCAGGCCGGAGCATAGATGTCCATTCGCTCTAGGTGACCCAGCCATCTCAGTCGTTGGTTTTCACTTTTGTGGCTAGGTCGGTTTTCACTGTACAGCCCGTACAGTACCTTGTTGTATCTTCTTCTCCATTCCCCAACCCCATCTATGCAGTCGGGACCAAAAATCACCCAGATAATTTTCCTCCCAAAACAGCCTAACGCTTTCTCATCTACCGTTAAAAGAATCCATGCCTCTGCACCGTACGTCAGGACCGGGATGACCGGGAGGCCTTATACAGGGATAGTTTAAATGCTCGAGAGAGGGCATTGCCTTAGGCATTGACAGGAGTAATTCTTCGTTTGATTTTAGCACTGGTATTGTTCGCTGAGCTTATAACAGATCCTAGGCAGACAAAGTCTCTGACCATCTCAAAATTATAGTTGTCTATAGTGTCGCTTTGTTCGAGAAGTCAATGTTGGGTGTATTTTCTTGTTGACAGCATATATTTCGTTTTGCTTTCATTCACCGTAAACCCCATCTTCTTGGCTTCCTTCTCAATACTCACGAAAGCACAACTGACATCTCGCTTAGTTCGTCCGATTTTGTCAATTTCGTCAGCGTAAGCGAGTAAATGCACGGACTTTCAAATAAGATTGCGCCTCTAGTGTTGACGTTTCATTTTTGCACTATTCTTTCAAGAACTTTCTTTCCTTTACCTCCAAATGAGAAATCATCCCTCCACCTAGCCCGTAGGAGAGTGTAGGTCCTTGCAACGTCTGCAAGATGAGTTTGATAGGTCGGTGGTTGGTGTATGTGTCCGTCCGTTTGGTCAGAATTGCTGAATAAGTCGAAGGCGCTGTCACTATCCTCAAGAGGAACCCACTGACGCTCGTGTTAACCGCAGAGGTGACAGTAAATGGTGTATAGGTGAGGTGCCATTCTCCGTCCACTGCCGCTCCGACAAGAAACACGTGGAGACGCTCAGTTTTCGTTTGTTCTATCATTGTCGTCAGGAAAATCTGGCCCGCCTATAATAAATCCCGAACAACCGATCTGATTTGTAGACCTAGGCAAGACATAGCCAGGGTCGTTGCAACTTGTACTGGGCACTGGCCAGTAGGAGAACATGCAGTGAGACTGGATATTCCGCACAATACTCACTGTCGTAGCTGTGGGGACCATCAAGAAAAGGAAACAGTTCTTCATTTCCTTTGTAAATGTCCTGCTCTGGCCAAAATGAGAGCACAATCGTTTGGTTTGGCTTTTCTTGACGACCTAAACGAACTTTCCGAAGTAAAGATCAGGGATTTGATCTATATCCTCAACGCGACTAAATGGATCTAAGACGAAATTGGTTGCTTCTGCATCATGCTCCCGTGCGGACTCCCAAGACCGTGCGCCATCGGAATTCGGGTGTCTGCAGGGTTACGTGGTGCTCAATGACCTTATCACACACTTGGTCCGTCTGCGCTTCGGTGCCATTCTACTACCTGCCTAGCTTGGCATAATGTGGTTGGCCTCGGGGCGGGATGTGACCCAATTATATGAGTATCTTTTGACCCACCTCCTGTCGTTTTGTGCTCGCTCACAACACACCATATTCACACATCCGTTATAATTCAAACCAGGGAGTACATCTGGCTTCGTGAGTGGTTGGTGACATTCGCTGGAAACCTCACGTAATGCGGAGTGAGCAGACGGAGGCCCACAGTGATGTTGCACCCAATCATGCAACATGATGATCCCCTCGGGAACCGTTATTCAAGCTTGGAATAAAGCAACAAGCTACCTAGCCTGGTTTCTTTTTGTTGTGAAGCCCACAAACCCTTACTCTTATCCACTTTAATCCACAGGTCACGAGTTATGGTATCAAAACGGCGCACTCCAGCGCTAATTGGGTCACCGAGCGAGAGTAATGCTCGTGGCCGCCATTCCTACCTACCTACCTATCATTGTCATCCTGAAGCCTTTTTGTCTTGGGCTGTGGTTGGAGAATTTTCCAATCCCGTGGTCCAGTGGTTGATAGAGCTTAAGAATTTTCAAGCCATTTGATAGCGCTAGCAAATTTCATCAGGTTTTGCTTGGAATGCCAGAGAGTTCTTACAAGTCGTAGAAGAAGTGTCTCCCTAGGATACTGTTTCTTAGATGTTTAAGCGCAGGGCAGTGACACAGATAGTGAGGAGTATCTCGTGTATCTCTAAGACACCACATCCCTTACACAAGTCGTCCAAACTGAGTTTCATCCTCTTCTTGTGGTTTCGTATAACCCAGGTGGTTGTGACCGGTGGTGATGCTCACGAGAAGATATAGAGAATATTTACTCAGTTGGATGATGTTGTCGGTCTTTTGTTTGTTAACTAGTCCATAATTTTCTGGTTATAACACAGGTATCGATCGCTTGTTTGTCGTTGCTAGAACTTCGTTCTCGATTATCTGTTTAAGATTGCAGGGTTGGACCTGAAATATTGTTTCTGCCTGATTAAGATCAAGAGTTGATCCTATTCTTGCCATCTTGTCAGCGCTTTCATTGCCTGGGACTCCACGAGTCTTATGTTGTTCTGTGTACCAAGAACCTTTAGATTTTAGGGACAGCAAGTTACAAGCTTCGATTTGATTTCAATGTCAGAAATCGCTTTTATGCCGCTTGGCTATCAATGAAAAAGGTGATATCAGCTAGTGGTATTGCCATCATTGAGACTTGTTTAGCAGCTTTTGTCACTGCCAGGACCTCAGCTTGGAAGACACTGCTATAATCAGGAAGTCTGAATAAGTTGGCCAGTTTAAGGGTTTTCAAAAGGAACCTTGCACCAACACCAGTATCCATCTGGGAACCGTCAGTGCATAAAACTATCATCGATTCGCAAGGTGACGGCTCTTTTATTTTCTAGTCCTCTCTGCTAGGGAAAGGTAGTCGTGAACGGCTTGTGGAAGTCAAAGCGCGATGTTATGTAGTCAGTGCATACCATATTTCCCGTGTATTTCTGTAGGATCTGAGCGTGGCCAGTAGCAATTTGTCTCTAGCTACCAGTTTGGCTAAGCCGAAGCGCCCTATTGGCTGCTGGTTCCTGTAAAGTAGGTCTAGAGGCTTTGAGTTGAGTGCGGCTTCCGGACCCTCTGTGGGGGTGGACCTCATTTCCCCACAATGATACCAATACATGCCATTCTTTGTTCCTTGGTCATGAATTTAAGGTTGGTAACTTTGTCCAGTGCGTTCCACAGGACTACGTTAAGTATGTCATCCACTTGATAATTTTTGGGCTGGGACCCCAAGTTGCTTCGAAAGGAAGTTTGAAGGTTTTGAATGTAACAACAACAGCTTAAAGCTATTTCCCGGAAGCCAAGCCAAATAATCCAAAAGTTAGACAATTACACTAGTCAACAAAATTAAAGGAACAAATTTTTTTTCAATTTTTGTTAGCATTTTTTGAAGAGCTGTATCTTTGTGACGAGTGGTCGTATTGAGTTGAAATAAAAAGCATTTTACAGCTTTATGTTTTTTGTTTCGAGATTTGTTTGCAAACAAATTTTTTTCAAGTACCGTTATTGCGTTATTGCAAAAAATGAGACGAGACAACAAAATTATTTTTTTTTTATTTTTTTTGAAGGTCCTCATTTCTATGGATAAATTTTGTTGAGTTAATTAAATGTTATGATCAGATACCTTGTTTATTCAGCTTCATCATTATTCATCAGCTTGTCGTACGATTTTCTTTGACATGGTTTATCTGACTTTGAATGAAAAAAGATACCTTTAGCCTTGATTACCAATATCTCAGCAAATAATGACGCTATAAAAAATTCAAAGACAGTTTTGGAAATTTGAGAAAGCGTTTTACAAGATTTTTTAAGATTTTGTAGAAATTATTTTTTTTTACCCTTCACCGTTAGTTTAAAAAAAGTACTAAAAACCGACGTTTTGTGGTCTTTTCGTAAATCTTTTTTTTCTTTGCAAATATTGATTGCATGGCTTGCATTGGTATGCAAATTTATAGAATTTTAAATCATCAATATTCTTGTAAGTTTTCAAATTGATTCATCGAACCGTTTTTCCTCACCAAAACTTCAAAGTCTCATAAACCAGGTAAAGGAACAAATTGTGTTGTTCCTAAACAATGTGTAGTCGTCATCAAAATGACAAGAAAACCGCAATTCCAGTGGATTTTTTTCACAGTTTTGCACTAGTTAGATAATTTTTTGAAGAAACTAAATAAAAAGTACATTTTTCCAAAAAAAAAAAAAATTTTTAAATTAAGTTTTTTTGTTTGAAAAATTTTTGAAATTAAATTTTATTTTTTTTTTGTTTAATGTACTTTCTATTTAATTTCAATTCAAAAAATTATCTAACTAATGCAAAACTGTGAAAAAAATCCACTGGAATTGCGGTTTTCTTGTCATTTTGATGACTACTACACATTGCTTAGGATCAACACAATTTGTTCCTTTACCTGGTTTATGAGACTTTGAAGTTTTGGTGAGGAAAAACGGTTCGATGAATCAATTTGAAAATTTACAAGAATATTGATGATTTAAAAGTCTATAAATTTGTTTTCCAATGCAAGCCATGCAATCAATATTTGCAAAGAAAAAAAAGATTTATGAAAAGACCACAAAACGTCGGTTTTTAGTACTTTTTTTAAACTAACGGTAACCGGTAAAAAAAAATAATTTCTAAAAAATCTTAAAAAAATCTTGTAAAACGCTTTTTCAAATTTCTAAAACTGTTTTTGAATTTTTATAACATCATTATTTGCTGAGATATTGGTAATCAAGGCTAAAAGTATCTTTTTTCATTCAAATTCAGATAAACCATGTCAAAAAAAATCGTACGACAACAACAAAAAAACTGAATTGAAGCTGAATAAGCAAGGTATCTGGTCATGACATTTAATTGTCTCAAAACAATGTATCCATTGAAATGAGGACCTTCAAGAAAAATAAAAAAAAAATTTTTGTTGTCTCGTCTCATTTTTTGCCATTACGCAATAATGGTACTTGAAAAAAATTTGTTTGCAAACAAATCTCGAAACAAAAAACATAAAGCTGTAAAATGCTTTTTATTTCAACTCAATAGGACCACTCGTCACAAAGATACAGCTCTTCAAAAAATGCTAACAAAAATTGAAAAAAAATTTGTTCCTTTAATTTTGTTGACTAGTGTATTTTCAAGAAATGTAAAATCCTAATTTCTACTAGATATACATTTATTTCACAAAACTTGAAACGCTGTCAATTGCATTCAAAACTACATATACGAAGTTTAATCAAAATCTTCGGACCCGTTTACGAGAATAATTCGAAAAACAGACGCACTGACATCAGGATGGTATGACAAAACGGATTTCGTTAGACTTTTCCATCATCGCAATACTAGATTTGAACAAAATCAGCAACTTCGTTTTAACATGAAACTAATACTTCTATAAAGCAAGTTCAAACATTTCCGTCAAACCTTTATTCTATGCATCGAAAACTTTAAAACCAACTGCGTCAAACCATGTTGTATATTATGTTTCCTCATTTAAAACAAAAATATTTCACTTTGTCAAAGAGGTTCTTTTCTGAATATAAAATTCAAGTACCATTTGTGGCAAAAACACTCAAAATGAGCTATGTCTTTCTCAGCTATTAAATTAAAACGAATAACCCCAGGACTCGAACTCATTGCGGGATTTCGAGTTGGAATGGATTAGGAGGACACCCATACCACTTAGGTTCTCGCATGTATAACATAAACATACATAGGAGGAAAACAAATTCGAGGCAAAAATATAATCATGCTTAGTTTGTTAGTGACAGATAGCACTGCTAATGCTGGTTGCATTCAGAAACAACGCTAGACAATTTTTTGATTTGCATAAACAACCACTTTCTCTTCAACATAGTACGTTCCTAACAAAAATTTGTCTCACATAAAGCACTATATAGCCGCACCAGTACCTAATACCTAACAGAGAACAACCTCGCCTGCTCTATGTGGCTTTATTTTATACTATTTGAGATAAGTATACAAAAGCAAGGTTCTGATGCACAACTTTTTGAACATTATTCCCTGTCAAAATGTACAATAACCATGTGTTCCCGACAGTTGTAGTCGCTCTTAAAAAAACATAAAAAACAGAAGCAGTTTGTTCAAGTGGTGAGACTTCTTCTGGTTGATGGAAACTCAAATACTTGTGTCGACATTAATTTCATCACCAAACCACCCACATTTTATTTAATGTTAAAATGAGAGAAATTTCTGCTGTTAAATTGTTTGACTTAAGCACAAGGAGAGCCACAAAGCCGAAATGGTTGGTGATATATTGGATGTAAACTTTGAGTATGACTATTGGATGAGAAAACAAACATTAAAAAAAGCTACAAAACGTTCAGTTCAAATTCACAAATGAAAAAATTAAATCATTTTATTTCGACTCTAGTGAAAAGTTGTATTAATCCATACCACCACAGATAATAGAGTAACATGGATATCGCATCCATCAATACTATCAAAAATTATAACTTTTATTTGTAAACTCTTTTTCTTCTTTATCAAAAATCAAGTGAAGTTTTCATTCTAAATACTTGACCTTGGTTTGGGAGAACCTTATCAGTATGAATTTGTTTTATTACTTTGCGAATTGTACACACAAATATAGCTTGACATTTAATCTTTATTATATACCCCCAATCTTGAAGATTTGACCATTAGAGCTGAAAAGTTTTTACTTAGTAGGTAATCCATATTGATTCATAATATTGGAGGTTTTGTTGAATAAGATAAGGGTAATCTCTCACTAACGGATGGTTACTCGAAAGCAGGTGATTTTGATCGGTTATTTTGATTAATTTATTTTTATTTATCAAAATAATTGCAGATGTGCGGCCATAGACGCCCACAGCATTTTTGAAAAAAATTACTTTAAAAAAAGTACGTTTTTGAAAATTTTGATCATCATCATCAAGTCCTGTAGATGCCATGAAATAAGGCCAAATTTGAAAATTTGAACTAATTTAACTTTTCAATAGTGAAACAAGGCCAAATTTCAACATTTGACCCTATTTCAATTTGACAAAGTGAAATAAGGCCAGACTGATTTGTGAAATTAGACCAAATGTGACCTTATTTACGTCCCTTATCTTGGCGGACACTTTTTGGCGGAATCAAATAATTTTGATATCTGAATTTGTAGCTAATTAAATGCCAATTTGTTGCTCAAGCCAAAAATTTGTAGCTCGAGTACTTTTCGAGTTATTCAATTTTCCGCTAAAATAAGTCTGAAGTTAGCGGTAAAAATTTAAAATAATACTAATTTTACTTTTTATTAGTAACCAGAATTTGTACCTAATTAAATGTTAATTTGTTGCTCAAACCCTAATGGTTTTTCAAATATTCAAAATTCCGCTAAAATAAGACTGAAGTTAGCAGACGAAAATTTGAAAATCATAACTGTGTTAATGCAGCTTTTTGAATGCTAATTTGTTGCGCAAAAATAAATTTTGTATCTTTTATGGATAATTTTTTAATTACAGTTAAGGTTTAAAAAAGTCCATCTCCGGTTTCACTAACATAGGCTCGGAAAAATGCCAGCAGAATCTTAAAAAAATAGATTTTCAATTTTTTTTTTGCAAAAATGTGTAGCATATCCTATGCTAATTTGTTGCTCAAACTAAAAATTTGTAGCTCTAACGGTTTTTTTGGTACTCAATTTCCCGCTTGCTAAAAAGTTACCTTAAAATCAAGCCCTTAAAATCTAAAAAAAATGACAAAATCCAAACATTTTGTTTTGCCACAATTTGAAGACTCCTCTAACTATAGATATGTCACCAAACCGCGATTTTGTAGCACGCTTGGTTTTCCTTGCATTCAGTTTCCCGCTAAAATAATACATTACCCCCTGTGTAACGGGCCAAATTTGGAAACAAAATTAATTTATTTTTTTTTATATTGTAGCTTTTTTGAAAGAAAATTTTTTGTCCAAAAATTAATTTTTTAGCTTGCATAGGTCGTTTTTTGTTTGAAACTCTAATTCAAAACTTAGCATTTCCGGTTCCAGAGCTAAATCAATTTCCAAATTCTTGCCACTAGTTCGATTTTCTGTCAGCTAGTTTTTCCGATTTTAAAATCTAGATGTTTCAACTCATCCCCCCCAACGAATTGTTGGCATACGAATCGGTGCATGGGAAAAAAAGAAAGAAACCGACTGAACAATAGCAAGCTTGTGTGTGTTAATGAAAATGCTAGTCGCTGCACATAGGAGTATTTGTATGCAAAAACTGGACAAAATTATTTTTTGTCTTGATTGCAATATTTTTATCTTAAACCATGTAATAAATACCGTTTTTAATAAATTTACGCTCTTTTAGAACAAAACAAAATTTCAAGTTTTGTTTTAATTTTTCAACTGGAAACAAGAAAAAATGCATACAATCGGATATACGATATGACCAAAAAAGAAAAAAAGGATCAAAGTTGCAGCCAATATTTTTTTTTTAATCAATACTGGGAGCTTTGCTAAACCATATTTTATACAAATAATTACCAAATAACTCCAAAAAATAAAAAAATAATGAAATCCCAAAGAAAAGTAACAGCACAAATAGTCAGTTTGAATGGGCATAAAAGTGGGAATACGATATGACAAAAAACAACTACATCCGCAAAAATCCGCAGCCGATTCTTTTTGAAAATGAAGCTTGATGGTTTAATTTATCCATCCATATACAAATGAGAACCCAATTTCACCTACATCTATAAAAAAATTACTTCCCAATGAAAAAGAACCAACAAAAATAGTGTTTTTTTTTTTGCATTTTTAGAACAAAAATTCGAAAAAAATATAAATATTAAAATATTTGTCGTAAAAATGGCTCAATATAATAGTGAACATCTGTAGTTGATTTTTATATACCAAAAATTTCATCAGACTACACAAAATTTTTAAGAAATAATTTAACAAAATGTTTCGATTTTTTGAAAGTTGATTACAAAAAGATGTGACAAATTCTTAATCGAAGACTTTGAACTAATATCATAGCCAAAATATGTTGAGCAATAAAAAAAATATTTTAGCCTATTGTTCCATGGGATCTTAGCTATTGTCTGGAAAAAGTTCCCCTTTCAATTTTGACACTTGAAAAATCGACTTTTGGCCGAGTTTTGTAGCAAATAATCCTATGTGCGCTGTTGCAATTGATAAACAACGAAACCTGCATTGGGATTGAGCAGAACATATGAGGCCATGAGCGCAATAGTGGCCTAACTGCATTTTTCATTATTTTCAGTAGAGCACAAATAAGAAACGGGTTATTTTCAAACACTTGTTGCTTTAAAATAAAGAAACATACGCTTGATTTTCTTTTTGAAATATGATCAAAAAATAAAAGATTTTTTGGTTTTGTATCCATGATCCTTCAAAATACCGTTATAACTAATTTTAAAGTCAGATAGGCCACTATTGCACAGAGGAAAAAATATAAAAATTAAAATCATGAAAAGATAGGCCAATAATTTGTAAATAAAACTATGAGTTTTTTCTTATTTTTTGTTTAAAAACGTTGAAATTTAACATTTTTATTCACTTTCAGATGTGTTAGAATCCAAAAAAGTTTTTGTAGTATTTGTAGATTGTTATTCCTGTGATCGCATCGGTGTAAAAACTATGATGTATTAGCGGGTATTAGGATATAAAGTATCAGGGTTAAAGCTTGCAAGTAGAACGAGAGCCCACAGCTGATTTTGAGTGTAAATGATACAAAAAAAGAAGTATAGGAGTTGACAGCTTGAGTAAAACTTATTCAGGAAATCAAGGTCTTGGCAGTCTACAACCGGGGCCTTAGTGATTAAACAGTGCATCGAAATCAAAATATGAATGCATTTCTCTCTAGATAATGATCACGGAATCTGAGACCATTTGAATCTATAGTTAGCACTGCCAGATCATTTAAAAAATTCAAAGTTCAAAACGAAAAACGGGATTTAAAACGGTTTGGCAGGGCGAACTATACATACACTACACACAAATGATCCCGGCTTCCGTGATCAGAGGAGCATTACCCAAGAAGGGGTGAAAACCAATTTTGGTTAGCACAATTATACTCTCGAAGTAATCACTTAATTTCCGGTTATGGACCGCAAGACTTTGATTTCTTGAATAAGTGTAACTCAAGCTGTCAACTCCAATATTTCTTTTCTTGATACCATTCACACCAAAAATCTGCTGTGGGCTCTTAGTCTATAGGCTTATGCTTACCTTTTCAAAAAACAAACATTTATTGAAAAAAAAATTTTAATGTTAAAACAATATGTAGGGACAAATATTGAAGCTCATGAATCTTGAGTAAGTTAACTTTCAGTCCTTCTCTTGATATCATTCTATTTGAAATTCCAATTTCAAAGTTGGGAAGAAGTGCTTTTTGGTAATTTGTATGACATAGAACGGTTTTTTTTTCTCGACGAGCGTATGAAACTTCACCTTTTTGGCTAATCGAGGGTGATTATCAGGGTACTGACTTATGTTTAGTTCATTGCATTGATGTCACCTGTGAGCAAATAGTTAAATAATTGACCTAACTAAAAGTTTCAATCAATAAAATCAAATATGCGAGCGCAATAGCGGTCTTTAAGTGAGATAGGCCACTATTGCACTCAAACTTTTAATTTTTTTGTGTTTGGCCTAAGTATAAAAGTCCTGTAACTTTGTCAGGAAGACGTTTATTTGAAAAATTTTAGTGCAGAACTGTTCTTTAATACACACAAATTCAATTTTTGTAATAAACTCAATTTGGATAAAATTGCAGTTAGGCCACTATTGCGCTCACAGCCTGATATGTGGCTTCAGTGGCGCGGTGTGTCTGAATTGCAAGGTTCATGGTTCGCTCCCAGATGACGGCAAAGAGTTTTTCAATTAAACCAGACTAAGCACCACTAAAGGAGTCTGATGATCGAGGTGGCTCTCGTGAAATAGCTATAACTCCAGCCTATATACTTGGTGGTAACACACGGAAGTTGTTGTTGTTCATTCAAAATTATTCAAAATTTAGATGTCATTGTTCTCCAGATGCCCATCTATCATAGAGGGCCTACCCTCAACACAGAGACTTAATGCTGAGATTCCACCTACGCATTTACGAATATTGTATAAAGCTTAGATTAGACGGTCAACGTAAACGCATTGATTCCTTAACGTCATCAAAAACATTGGCCACATAGAATGTCTCAACAAATGAAACGTTTACGGTCACACGAATGACGGCACTCGGTGAATGCTTGAATGCGTTGACGTGTTATCGGTGTCAACACAATTGGTACCCTCTTTGGTTAATGTTTTGACACGTGAAACGTTGACGATTACACTATTTGGCCACATGAACGTTGACGCGGAGTTGACAAGAGCAGAATTGAATAATTTTTTACGTTGACGATCACACGACTTTGACTGTGGTGTTATCGAACAATACAATGTGGATGCATTACAAAAAAAAAAACCTTTAAAAAATCAGAAATCTTTGAAGTTTTTTTAAAGGTGATTTTTGGGCAGTTGGGTGACATTTAGACAACTATCAAATTCCATTTTTTTTAATTCTGAATTTTTTGAAATTCTTTTACTGATCTGGAAAAAAGTGTTTAGGGCAATTGGGTGACATTTGGATTGAAATATACTTTAGCCGTCAAAATATAGCTTGTCCCCTCATCTGTCAAGCCATCAACTGTCGATCTATTAAAAATCCTCAAAAAATACAAAATTTTCGAGATTGAGATGAAGGTCAACGCAGAGCACGTTGACATGGCAGAAAAATCCGCTGTGTCAATGTAAGGATACATTCAACGTGCTTATGAGTAGTCTGTAAAAATGTCATAGCTGCATTGACAGGTTGATTACACAGCGACCAAAAAAAATCAATGCATTGACCCTTAAATTTATGTCAACTAGAGCGGCAACTCATGGGCAGGCGATCACACGTCAAGACAACTTTGGGACAGAATTTTACGTCATTTTGACGTCAGAGAGTCAACGCGTTGATCATTTGTCTTGAACGTCGCTTAAGGATTCTTGCATCATACCATGCCTCAAGTACATAAAATGAGGGTATTCATATTCATTGAACAGCGTAAATTCGTCGTTAACGTAGTAAGGCTGTAAAAAAAAATAAATTGGAAATTTTTTTTTTCGATTTCGCTGGCCTTTTCCGGTTCTATGGTAGTGGAAATGAACTTTTTAAATCCTTAACTGTAAATAAAAAATTATCCATAAAAGATACAAAGTTTATTTTTGCGCAACAAATTAGCATTCAAAAAGCTATAATTTTGGACATTAACACAATTATGATTTTCAAATTTTCGTCCGCTAACTTCAGTCTTATTTCAGCGGAATTTTGAATATTTGAAAAACCGTTAGAGTTACAAAATCGGGGTTTGAGCAACAAATTAGCATTTAATTAGCTACAAATTCAGGTTACAAATAAAAAGTAAAATTATAATTATTTTAAATTTTGATCGCTAACTTCAGACTTATTTTAGCGGAACTCGAAAAGTTCTCGAGCTATACATATTTTTGGTTTGAGCAACAAATTAGCATTTAATTAGCCAAAAATTCTATCAAAATAATTTTATTCCGCCAAAAAGTGTCCGCCAAGATAAGGGACGTTATTGATTTGAAACTGGTGTTTTTTTTCTGAGATCTGCCATACTGCGAATATTTGATCGATGGTGGACTTCCCTGACCAAGGCTTCAGGTGTTCACAAAGTACGGCAGAGAAGATCTTCTAGGTGATATTGACAAGACTGATGCCTCTATAGTTGGTGCAGTCCAGGAGATCGCCTTTCTTGAGTATCGGGCAAACAATGCTGAGGTTCCATTAATCGGGCATGCCTTCCTTCGACCATATTATGCAGATGAGCGATGCATACTTCTTACTAATTCATCGCCAGCCGCTTTGAATAGCTCAGCCACAAGGCCATCAGCTCCAGCAGCTTTATTGGACTTAGGCTTAGATATAGCTATCTTCACTTCTTCGAGACCGGGTGGATGAAATTGTTGGCCTACGTCATCTTGGTTGAATGGTGCAATCTGGTTGGTAGCTGAATTCGGTTCGTCATCACCGTTATACAATTTGCAGAAATGATTTTTCCATATCCTCAGCACTGTAAATATCTGTCGAACTCCATGGTCTACCATTTAATGGCTTTTATAACAAACTTAAGTACAAGCAATGACCTTTTCAACGATTTCCGACAAATTACTGTGGACTTGGAACACCAGCTCCCAATGCGGGATTGCGTTACTGTTCTTTAATGCGTTTCCAAATATCTCTCGAGTCCCATAGTTTAACGGTGTAAAAAAGATTGAATTGCATGTTATAACCTTTCCAACCATGAACGAAACGAAATATTGATGTTGAGTTAAAAGACAATGTCCAACTCAATTCGAGCTTTCATTTCGATCAATTTCGATTCAAAATTGATTTTCTTCTACTTTAGGACAAAAAAGTGCTATATAAAAATCACCTTTTGTGTAGCACTAAGGTATTAGATGGTAAAGAATTGCAGTACATTTAAGTTAGCTACAATAATCTGTTCTTGAATTAATGATATCAAGAACGAGTTGGGTAATTTTCTCTAAAAGTTTATTTGATTAAGTGTTTTTTATCTAATTCAGTTTGAATTATTCGCTTACTTAAGTCACATAAGAACCATTTGTTTTATCAAATTAATCTTTTATAGCAAAGAATTCTAAAATGTATGTCAACATAATTATTACTCTAAGCCATTAGATATTTAGGAGCTACAAAAATTTAAAATTACACTATGGGTAATTTGTAGGAATTAGCTGTATAATTCCTTTAATGCTAATAAAGCTAAGGTGCGATACAAATAGCTCAACAAATTAATAGCTGTGACACTGACATGAAAGTCGTTTTATGGTTTAGAATACAACAAAACCTTGAAATTATCTATCTTAATTTAATTTCGTTTAACATAATTTATCAACTAATATAATTTCCTACAGAAGTTTCATTTTGAATTATTGATTGGGAATAACACCCTCAGCTCTGCCTTCAAAATTGTGATTCTTTTCACAAAAATTTGCATGGTGCAGGGAAATATTTCCATAGGCATCTGAAATGGGAATCTGTCCTCTTTTAAAACTGGTTCAAGTTCGAAGCAAAGAGAATTAATCAACTCCCACTTTTGTGGTTTTAGTATATATCTACTAAAAAAAATTCTACAGAATTCAGATTTCAGATTTATTTTATTTTAACATTACTCAGTAAGATACAATATCTTATAAATTAGAGTAACTATCAGTATCACAATACTATAAGGATATTTAAATTTTGCTAGTAGCTAGAGTGACATATTATTAATGAGAAAAGAAAAGCTAGTACATATGATTTTATGAATATTTAAGTACACATACATTTCTGATTAAAAAAAAGAATTGAACTTCAGTTTAAAAAAGACAAATACAATATCATCATCATCTACAAAATCAAAGGGTTTCAAGATACCGTCTGAGTGTCTTTCCAAACTGGGTCGTGCAGCCTATAATTTTTAAAGAGCGAGGGAGAGAGTTCCATAATCGAATAGCATGTACATAAAACTGTCGTTCAGATACAAGAAATGAGCAGCGAATTGGTAGGAGATCACAAGATCTATTTGATCGCGGAAAACTAATTTTATTAAACAAGTATTCTGGTTGGTGGAATTGTAGGACGTTATGAAGCATTGTTAATGTTCTTAATTTGAAAAGATTGTCAAGGGTCATTCCGTACAATGATTTGGAGTAAATGGATATATGGTCATATCTTCTAATTCCATACACATAACGTGCAATGCTATTGAACGCAACATTGAGTCTCCACTTGTGCGCATAGTCACAGTTACTGAAAACCTCGCTACAGAAAAGCATAACTGGAACAATCAATGCCTTAGCCAACATAAGTCAAGTTTTCAGTGGGGTTAAATGACGCCCAGAGCATGCGAAGACCTCCATAAACCTTGCCTAAGGTATTTTTTATATGATTGTTCTAAGTGAGGGTTTTTTTAAACGTTAATCCAAGATTTTTTGCGAAATCCACGAACTCAATGATGTTATTGTTAAGGCGTACTTCAGGGAAATAGGAAGTTTCAATAGTTGTCCTCGAAATAACTAAGCATTTTGTTTTCTTAGGATTTAAACAGAGATCATTTTTACGGGACCAGGCTACAATTTCATTCAGATCCTCATTGACTTCATGCACACCATTTTCAACCATACCAAGTGGAAAACTATTATGAAGCTGAACATCGTCTGCATACATGTGCAGGGAAGAGTTCAGTGAACAAGAAAGTAAATCATTAATATACATTGAGAAGAGCAACGGACCCAAAATAGAACCCTGAGGAACACCTCTATGCAGCGGAAGAAACGAAGACATTAAATTGTTGGCACATACAGCTTGAGATCTATTGGTTAAATAGGACAAAACTAAGTGAGCTGATGGCATTGAGAAATTAAATTGATTTATGATTTTTTATAAAGTATATTACTATTGACATCGAAATCCTTCGAAAAATCCAATAAAGTAAGAATAGTAACTCTGTTATCATCTACAGCTTTTCTTATATTCTCCACAACTTCGATTAAAGCTGTCGTACAGCTATGTTTTGGTCGAAAGCCTGACTGACTGGATCATATCATTTTGTTTTCATTTAAAAACACTCGTATTTGATTATTCATAAGCCTTTCCAAAGCTTTTGACAGAAAAGGTAAAATAGCTATTGGTCGAAAATCATCACTATTAAGGCTTTTAGGGACCGGTATAATCTTAGCTTGTTTCCAAGCAGAGGGGAAGGAACTAGTCATTAGGATAGTATTAAAGGTATATGTTATATATTTAAGAACATTAGGTAGTATGGCTTTCAAAAAAACCGGATGTATGCCATCAATTCCAACTGAGTTGGCATAATTGCCAAGATGCTTTCCAGAACATCAGCCTCGTCAACGGCTGAGAAGCAAAAACTAGGCGGTCGATCACTTAACAGATCTTCAGGTAATCGTGAATCAATTACTAGATTACCATCACCACCAGTAGAGTTCAAAGAAGTGAGTTTTCTGTTGAGTTCATCACAATCAGTTGGTATGAGGTTTTGGTTTGTTTGTTTACCCACGCCAATATCTTTCAGATTTTTCCAGAGTGTATCTTTGGGAAGGGAAGGGTCCAATTTAGGTGCATAAAATCGTTTTTTAGCTTCACGTATTAAACAGATTACTTTATTCCTTAAAACTTTATACACATTGTGCAATACGTCAAGCCTAAATAATTTCCACCGCTTATATGCTTGGTTACGTTCTCTTATTAGATACCTTATATTGTTACTAAACCAAAACTGATCTTTTTTCCGAAGTTGTTTTGTGGTAAGTGGGACATGTGAGTTATATAGATCGTTAATGTTAGATTGAATGAGTAATGAATGAATAATGAATAATACCTTACTAAGAACGACTCAAAGAAAAAAGCAGTGAAATTGATTTTCATACTGTAACGAAGCGTTACACTTTTTCACTTTTCCGCCGAACTCCCTTTCAAAAATAATAACTATTTACCGAACCCTAATGTTATTTCCCGCACCGAACCCTGGGTTGATTTAATACATCCACCCATATAAGGAATAAAAGCAATCAGATGTTGTTTGAGCTGAACACGCATGACGTTGTTGGTAGTTTTTCTACTGTCTCTCAGTTCACACTTCCTTGTGTCTGAAAAGTCAACATGGGGAGGTTGAATTTCACTACTAATTTGTCTTCTACTTTCGCCTGTTGTTTAGTACCAATTTAGTGTACGGAAAGCAAGAATACCACGCTGATATAATTACATTTGGGAACCAAATTTAAATTAGCAAGTAGAAGCACACTGCTGGGTACGAAGTGTACCAGATAGAAGTTTCGAAAAACTTTTTGCTTTTAATCTATCCTTTACCCCCGTTTATTTCTAAGCTCCACTTCTTCTAAGTGTATCGTGGACATAGAACTAGCATCTACCGATTTTTCTTCTAGTCTTTTGCTAGGAGCAGGGCCGTGTCCCACCGATTATTTCTGTGTCTACCCTTCTTCAAAGAGTTACACAGACAAGCTTGTTACCGCGAACAAAGCACCGATTTTGCTTCTAGTTTGCCACTAGGAGCAAGAAGGTTATATTGTACCTGTTTCTTTCTGCGCTCCACTTCTTCTACATAAGTGTAGCGTGGACAAGGCTTAGCCTACAACGATTTTTCTTCTAGTCTTTTGCTAGGAGCAGGGCCGTGTCCCACCGATTATTTCTCTGGCTACACTTCTTCAAAGAGTACCATAGACAAGCCTGTCATCGCAGATAGTGCACCGATTTCTCCTCCAGTCTTTTGCTGGAGGCAAGGCTGGCCCCACACCCGTATATGAAACACCATGTTATATTATTGTAGGAATACTTATTGCTACTTATACGAAATACCTTGTCATATAAAAAAAAAATATAAATAACGAATATTGTAAAATACTGTAAACTTGATTTGGAATTAATTAAGTTTGTTTATTGGAGTTTGGAAACTTCTACCCAAGTTTTTTGCTTTCTTTGGGATAAACCCTGGACACCGACGAGCCTACCTCAGCCTCAACAAAAAAGCGTCACAATACCAAGTGGAGAAGAACTCCACTCTCCAAATGGAGATCTTGCTCATTTAAAAGAGGAAAAAATTTCAACATAATGAAACGGAAACAATCTTATAAATTTCTTCCAAACTGCGTTGCAAATGAAATAAAAACAACAAATAATATGTTTTAAGGATACGACAACAATTTTGCTGTGTTCTGTACATTAATATACGTGGATTCATATCATCACAAAAGCTGCAATATTAGCAATCCATAATAATAATACAACAAAAATCTTACGTACTTACAATCGAAATTACGATTATCCGTAAAATGAAGTTAACATCCTGTTCTATAATATTATACAGGGTGAGTTCACCTTAAATAAAGATGGAATGTCTAGATAAGGACAAGACAATACAAACATCGTACAGGAGGAAGGTTAATTCTTACCCGTTCAGGCTGGAGGGGCAATTGTCTAAAAAATTTAGGTACAGGAAAATACAGAAAAAAAAAACAAAACAACGGTAACACTTACAACGACATGTTATCCATTTTTGGAAAACCAGAAATGGTTTGAAAAATTTAATTCTTTTTTTTTCAAAATTTAATTTTGAAAATTAATTTTTCAAAAAATGTTGACTAAAGCAGCTGTATTTCATAATAAAATAAAAGAAGGATTTTCTGAATTAACAAAAAAGTGTAAACTGTCAACGTAAGTGTTACCGTGATGGTTTTTAAATTTCTTTTTTCTATTGTAAATTTTTTTTTTGAAAATTGCCTCTCCCACCTTAACCCCTCCCATACGATTTTTTATTGTCTGAGCCTATCCTACAAGCTCTTTCTTTTTGTAACACCTTATGTGAATCACCCTGTATATAAATGTTGTATCCTCAATCCCTATCATTATCCCTATCCCAGATCCCTTTTACGAACATACCATTATGTGAGTGTCTGCATTTTATCAAATGGATGAACAAGTTAATATGGATGAAGCTAGATGCCCTTCCGGGGAAGCCTGTTTGTTGTATGTACACGTATCTGCCAACTAAAGGAAGAATCTTATTTCTTCAAGTTGATTGGCAATTGGGTCGACACCATTTGAAAAGTGATTGTGTTGCTGTCTTCGCTGTACCGAGGCGAGTGTATCTCATCTTAAATACGCCCCGCGCATTACCTTGTGTGTTATTCTTATTATTATTATTATGTGGTGTGTGTGTGTTGTAAAAAATACCTATTATGTGACAAACATACATAAATATGAACGAGCAGCATCCTTTTATGATGCCCATTTTATTATATGTATGTTGTTGTCATTTCACGGCAGGCGACATTGACATACCTATATAACATACATACCATCATCTTCTTCATCAGATACTCGTATTATACATACATTGTTTGTTTTGCCTTGGAATTGTTCTTTGAAGCTTATAAATCTTTTTATCCAGCGTCTTGGTGATGTGAAATCATTTTTTTTTTTTTTTTTATTTGACAATGCACGGCACTCAGCTTCTGGATTTAGAATTCCTATGGCATCAACTCAACAGCGGGTGGGACATTTAATTTCTGGATATAGTACTTTTGAAATACATGTACATTGTACATATGGAGTAATTTATATATATATATATGCACAAAAACGGGAAATGTTGAAATGTTGGGATATTTTTATTATGTTTATGGACTCGAAGAATGTCTCAAAGCTTAGAAGAAGTTTCAATTTAAAGACTTCACTGATGAAAAGATTCTTAAATTGAGTAAATCTAAACTAGTTAGATCTTATTCTGTGGAAGCTGACAATGGGTCACCCACCAAGGGCATACACAAAGGAGGGAGCAGGTGCTTTTAGGGGCCCTTGCCCCCCTAATCAGAATATATTTCATACATTATGCAATTTATTTTCCTTTTAAAGCACTTTAAAACATGATTTTTGTACCAAAACCCCCACCCCCTAATGGAAATCCTGTGTACGCCCTTGTCACCCACACTCAATAAGAACAAAAATGTCATACTTACATGATTAAAAATATTGGGGTAATTTTAATATTTTTTGGTCGACCTGCATCGTGCCTGATCGGAAACTATTGATTGCTCAGAACTTGGTCTGGGCCAGTACTGCAACAATCAGTCACAGTGAAGTGCTTCTTTAACCTCCTCGTGATGGTCTCTGGGCAACTATCTGCATATTCTAATATGTATACGTAAAACTAAAATTACAAGTCCGAAAGGCCTATCTCTTCTGGATAACATTCTTCGTAACTGAAATCAATTCCGCTAACGAAAACGTCGCTACGCCTCGGATAAGGATTGATAACACGTTGATGACTTTGGAATGTGGAGACACACCTTCTTGATAATGAAGTGAAGGCCCTCAAAATGTCATAGATTCCTCCAATTAGAGAAATAATTCATGCGGTGTAAGATGGACATTTAGGGGATTAGTGAAGTTAGCTGGTCGGGCTCAGGGAAGTTTAAGTCTCCAACTTGTTAAACTGTACTGCTCTCCTCCAGAAAGGCACCTGGAAGTTGTAGTGAATCTGGCGTTGGATTCCTCCTTTCCAAAACAGTGGAGAGTGAAGACATCATAATGGTAATGTGAGACTCATAAGCCAACGTTGGCTTGGCAGTCAGTGAGAATGATAGGTTGGCATGAAGTTGATGACTACAACAACAATTGCGAATGTTTTGTTGATTTCCTTAACGCCAACCGCCTTGTAATAGGAGGGACCATGTTTGAGTACAAGACGTGCCACACCACAAGGTCAGTTGGGTGTCGAAGGATGGACAAGCAACTTCCAACCAAATTGATCATTTCGCGATTAGTCGGTGATTTAGAAGAAGTCTCTAGGACGTTCGAAACAGAAGAGGGACAGACATGGGAGTGTCCCGGGACCACAGCTGCAGTTAGGTGATTCCAAGAAAACACCCGAACGCGCAAGTCCAATACCGAGAGATTTAAGGATCCCGTATGCCGCCAAAAACTATAGGACAACCTTTCATAAGGATCGAGTGCAATCAGTAGCACGGAACCCACTTCTATCAAAAACCATTGATGTGCTGTGAAAAATCTTTTTATATCTGTTGCTGAAAATATAGTCAGTCCGTCACAAGAAAGCAACAGTGCCTGGCTTTCCGACGAAACTTGGGCTAGGATCGAAGAAACAAAATACCACACAGCTCGCATTGCATCTACTCCAGCAGCAGGGAGAAACGAGGTAGAGTTTGTGTATCGCATGGAGATGCGAGAAGTTCATCGTAGCGGGGTGACGTGATAAGCGTAACTCTAACTTTATTAACGCAACGGAAGCAGCAGAAGACTGCAAGTAGTTGTGACAGTAGAACCATCTACAGAATTACCACCAAAGAGCTAACAGGCGTCCAAACGGATCACTGCTAGTTTTTGATGAGGACGAGCTCTAAAGGTGGTAGGATTACTTTTCTGCAGTTTAAAGCCACCCACAGAGCTCTTACGAGGAGCACCAACAATATAAAGTGAGCTCCTGCAACCTGCACCCACTCATTGAGAGAGCTCAAACAGAGAGCTCCAAAGAAAGGAGATTTTACGCAATTGGAAAACTGGGAAGGAATTTGCGTGCGGGGAGAGTATGATAACTTGAGCGCCGTAAATTGATAATGGATTTTTGTACAAGGGTCAAATACAAGCATTTTTTTTACTATAGGAGGGGGGTTTATATCTCCCCGTTTAGAAAATAGACGTGATTTTCAAGAAAAAAAACACTTAAATGGGAAAACAAATATTAAAAACAACGGCAATACTTAAAATGCAAAACAATAACGGTTTTAAAGGCCAGAAGTGTGCTCTTTAATCCTATATTTAAATTTTTTTATTTGTGTCAACAGATTTCAAAAAATTTGCATTCAAACTCAAAATTTTAATAAAAAAAACGCAAACAAAAAAGGTTGGACAATTTTTCTTAAAATTGTGAAATAGAAAACAAAATTTTCTTTTGTGGTCAATGCTCATATCAATTCTGAATCGAACACACAAAACTGAAAGCTTTTATGTCTTCTAGTTTTTGAGAAAATTGAAAATCAATTTCAATTTCAATTTTTATTTATTTATTTCATTATCAATTTTCGGCCCCCAAGTTATCGTACTGTTGCCTTTTTTCACATCATCTAGTAGCGTGCAAGTAGTACCTCGTGGCATGATGGTAAGTGCGTAGGAGTGTCATGCCGAAGGTGTGGGTTCGACTCCCCGCCGTGCCACCTACAAACAGAAATGTTTTATCCGAGGTACTGCCTCTTGCGAGGAACTGACAAATCCTCCAAGAGAATACTTGTCATGAAAAAGTGCTTCTCATTTAGCCGTTCGGACTCGGCAAAAAATTGTAGGTCCCTTCCATTCCTGCCAACACTCGGTGGTGATTTCAACGCAAGGCATCACCTTTGGCTGGATACCGCTATCACCAACGAAGGCAAAGCTATTGCTGACTGGCTGGATACCAACAGCGATCAACATTCATTGGTGGTTATTTCCCAACCTCAACCAACCTTCCCCAGGACACCATCAACATTAGACTTTTTTCTATCATCATCTAATTTTATACATATTCTTCCAGAAATCAGCAACTTCACCTGTACAATAGTCCCAGTGACTCGGACCATGAAGCTGTTCAACTAAGCATCAAACTCCACCAAGCCATCTTCCTAGCGACAGAACCAGTGGAGCATTTCATCAACTACAGAAGACTGGATACAGACAGGCTACAAGGAAACTTCGAAGTCAACATGAGACTTCCACCGCAAAACAGGAACCTGCAGAATATTGAAATTGACAAAGCCATAGACTGTCTGGAATTAGCTGTAGCAAACGCACTGGATAACCAAAAGCAGCCCAAGACGTCAAAGGATAGATATCAGCACCTTCCCCAATATATCCAAAACCTATATACACCTAGGCAACGACTCAGAAAGCGTCTGCAATGGATCCACCAACGAGAGCTAAACACAACCAACAGTAACTACCAGACAGTGTGGAGTGAGCTTCAGTGCGTTAACATTATGCTCCGGAATTCTATTCAATATCACAACAACAACCAATTCCAGAAGAGACTGCATTCAATCAAACCTGGACCTGATGCCTTTAAGAACATCAACAGACTGATTGGTCAAAAATCACCAATGCCTGAGACGATCATCACCAACATTGGAGAAGCAACAACGATACAGGATAAAGTTGAAGCCTTCGCTTCCCAATTTGAAGGAAACTTCACGGCCAGCCCATCTGAAGATCCAATCTTCCTTGGCGAAATTGAGGCATCCATCCAGCAGATAATGATGCCCAACTTGAATAGAGCAACGTTTAGTGACAACAATCCTGCGAGTGGTCCAGTCGACAACCCGAACTTGAGCACCCCAGAGGAGATACATGAGATTATTAGCAACTCAAAACCAAAGAAGTAAGCTGGGCCGGATGGGGTATCCAACTTTATCCTAAAGAAACTTCCACAAACAGTAATGGTTTTCTTGGCCATCATCCTCAACAACTGCATCAACAACAGTTATTTCCCCCAGAAATGGAAAACTGCAAAAATAGTGGCGATTCCCAAGAAAGGTGCAAGGAACATGGTTACCAACTACAGGCCGATATCCCTCCTCAATAACCTAAGTAAGATCTTGGAAGAGCTGATACTCAGGAAGCTCAAGAAGTTCTGCGGCGAGAACAACATCATCCCAGACATGCAGTTCGGTTTTCGGGAAAAGCATTCCACTCTGCGTCCGCTCCTGAAGTTCCATCATGACATCACCACAGCTCTGAACAACCATCGAGTGACCATCGGATGCTTTCTGGATGTTGAGAAGCATTCGACAGTGTATGGATTGAAGCCCTTATCCATAAACTCAACTTACTAGGCTTTCCTTCAGCACTAATAAAAATTATTTTCTCTTTTCTTTCTTCCAGGAACTTTTTCGTACAACTGGAGGATTGCAAATCGACAGTGAAGAACATCAGGGCTGGAGTTGCCCAAGGGTTGAAGCTTGGACCACTTCTATACAACATCATGACCTCTGACCAACCAACTTCAAGTGAATGCGAGAACCTTCTCTTCGCTGATGACTCGCTCACATATTACTCATCATTATCGCCATTAACAGCTGTCCGAGAAGTCAAGGCCCACATCCGCAAACTCTTCGAGTTTTACACCAAATGGGGTATCAGGATCAACTCATCCAAATCTGAGCTTGTCTGCTTCAGACGACCAGGAGGCATACGAGGCCGCTTAGCTGGAAACTGCAGAAGCATCACCCTAGCACTTACAGATGGAACCAGATTACCAGCCAAGTGCAGCGCCAAGTACCTGGGCATAAACTTCAACGAGCTGCTGAGATTCAACCCACATTCACGGACTGTCCATAAAAAAGCAAACTTTGCCTTCCATCGCCTCTACCCGCTGATGAAAAAAAGAATTGGGCTAAGCCAGCATACAAATGTTCTAATGTACAAGCAACTTCTGAGACCAGTCATCAGTTACAGCTTCCCAGATTGGTTCACTATCTCCAAAACAGCCATGAAGGATCTACAAATATTCGAAAGGAAAATTCTGAAGATATGCACTGGGCTTCATTTCGATCGTCAGCGGCGCAAACATTTCAACAACGAGCAACTCTACTCTGCCAAGGAAGCCCCCCTGGACAAGTACTTATTGCTATCTGCAGATTAATTGGTTAGAAACATCGCCAACCACCCTAATCAACTAATGAGAAGGATGATAAACCAACAACGACATCCGGAACCAAGGTACCTAGGCGCCAAGGAAATTCTGGATATAACAACAACAACCAACGATGTAGCAGGACACTTCTATTCTGACCCAGGGTCAGCACATTACCGTGGCTAAACGCCAACTCTATCCCCCATCCTATATAAATGCACTGCCACTGAACAACCCGAGGACGACAAAGTCAAAACCGACTTTTATATTAAGTTTTCACATATTATAAATCTTATTTGTATTCAAAATTTTACCAATGTATACCGTTAGGCCCCTTATGTGCCAACAAAATTTTATTATTTATCAATGTATCTAATAGTTATAAATTATTTTTTAAGCAAATTGTAAATAGAAATGTTCAATAAAGCAAAAAAGCAACAAAATTCCTGCCAACAACACGCACACAGGAATGGTTGAGAGTTGTAAGTCACTAGGCCCTGGTTCTTCATGAGCTGTTGCGCCACCCAATTTATATTTATTTATATAGTAGTTGCACGCTACTTTAAATTTAAATTCGACCTTGAAACTTTATCAAGCAATTTTGTTTGCTTTTTAAAAAAAATGTCTTTTTACAGAACTTTACTTATAAGAGGCGTTCACATCAATTCGATTTTAGAATACCTAATGACCGAAAACGACAACCTGCCTGATACTGGGAATGGGAATCATATTATAATCCCTCTGTGTTTTAAAATACAGACTCACAACCACAACCGCTATACTCGAGCATATACACATACAAAATATTTGCAGTAAAATATTTTATTTAATTCATGAAAAATTTACAATCGAGTCCCAATTTCCAACTGATCTATTTTGTTGCCCTGAATCCTTTATCTTTGTTCATGGGGGTCAGGTGTAATCTCACGTTGAATTATTCGAGCCCCCAGGCACTGACGTGTTTCCGTAAAAAAAAAGGACATATACTCACAAATTTTATTAACCTTTAACCATTCCCATGTGGGTGCTGTTTTTACTGTATGACAGCGGTTGGGTTTATAATAGTCCAGATGTGCTACATGGAATAATTCGGTTGCTGAGTTCGGAGGAGCATTTTGTCGTAGGCAGGGAGACTTTATCACCATAAAGCCATGGGCATGAGTCCTGCGGTAAAATGGGGCTGCACGATTTAAATCGATTTTTGTTTTCCTCTGATTTTCAACAACAACAGCAAGTAGAGCAGCTGACTTTTCTCCGGGTGAAATATATCTTTATTTTTCGAAAATTAAAACAAAAAATTAAAAATAAAACACATCCGGTAAAAGGGCTTAGTTTAGTGGAGCAGCACGGTTTCAAAGAATGGGATAGATTTTTGGATGCTTTGATGGTGGATGCTGCGATGGAGGATGTGAATGTGAATGTGCGTTGTCGTTGTTTTATTTTAAAAGTTGTCCTGTTGCTCGGGGAATCTACTTTCCAAGAAAGTTCCTTGTCGTCCTTTTGTAAGATTAGAGGGTCGCGTTGGGCTGGATGAAATCAAACTTCCTATTGTGTTATTATCGCTGGAAATTTATGGTTTTACATCATAAGTGGTTTTTAATGTGGGGGCAGGTTTCCGGACCCCCGGGGGATTTTTCATTTTTTTTTTTCTTTTTCGTATTATTTGTTCTTATTTTTTTTTTTTGTTATTAATGAAAATATCTTCTACTGACCATTTGCCTGAATTGAACGAAGCAGATGGTAGAAATTGGGCCATTTCGATGTACAGGCATTTTTCAGTAAATGGTGTCGGTTGACTGGAAGGCAGATTTAACTTCATTAAGTTATGTTTTTAATTTGGCTATTAGTATTTGTGTGCGGTATAATTTGTTATTTCTAATGCTTTTTTGTTTTTAATTTGTCCTTTTTGAGCTTTCCAAAAAAGGGAATAATTATCATTAATTTTATATAGCAGATTTATTTTATCGTTAAGCTATTATGAGTTGGTATGACTTATTCTGGGATATGGGTCTTATATCAAAGAAAAGACGTAATTTATAAAATAGTACCAAACATTTAAAATTTTTAGGAAGTCAAGTTCATTTTATTTTCATACTTAAAATAAATATATTATTGATATTTTTCCATCCATAAAAGCAAGCCTTTGATCTTAGGTGGGGGGTTTGGTTTTCAATGAAAGGAAAATTCCTATGCACACCTCCACGTGGTAGAGAGCGGGTAACACTTACGTGCAGGGTGACCGAAAGGATGTCGGGATAAGCAGACAACCCAGCGATTCTGGTCTGGGCAAAAACTTGTCCTCGGAATGGTTAAAAGCCACCTAAAGACGGATGTACTGCAGGTGGCGGTCAACGGCATGATAGTCTGGTGGCGGAGGAGCCTCTTTTTTGAAAAGCGAAGAGCAGCAGCAAGTAGCGTCTGCAACCCATATTGGGCGGCTACAAAAGGCGTCTGTTTTTCCAAAGTGGGCGGCCTCGAGCAGTTATGTATTTGACAATACAAAAGGCGGGTGTGCCTGTCAAATGTGAGCTTATGTATGTTATTAATCGTATCTCGGAAAACACCATGGTGGAAGGATATTTGCTTTTACATGAAATTTGACAACAACTGGAAATGAGTTCCCAAGAGGTAACCATTTTATGGAGAATCCTTCTGCAGTTTCGACTGCTGCAAACCACACATCGGATTTGGGGGTGTGGCATCTTTCGTGTACCAGCGTCAATCAAGACGCCATACAAATAAATGAATCGTTAACAAATAGAAGAAGTCTTTCAATAAGAGCAAATCGTCGGCTTAGAGTGAAAAGCAGCTAACTCCTATTTTGCATTTTTTACAAAAAATTATTTAAATAAAAGTGTTCGCATTATTAATATAAAACCAAAATTACATTAATTATTTTTCAGCACTCGTTTTTGCTAAATTCGCTGAAATTGAAAAGATTTGATAGATTTTTGTATTTTTAAGCAATTTTTGAAGTGGTCTATAATGACAAAACAAAATGTGGAGTTAGCCGCTTTACACTCTAAGCCGACGAAATGATACTTTTGGCTACCGCATACGTACGAAAATCGTTGCCTGCAACGTTTGATCCTTGTACGGTGAAGGTAGATACGAGCAGGTTGAGCGTGAAATGCTTCACCTTAAGATCAGAATCCTGGGCATCAGCGAAACTAGGTGAAGAGGAAGAGCCGAATACAGATCTGTTCAAACGAGAATGCTGTATTCCGGGGAGGATGAAAGAGAGGGTGGCCAAAGGCTGCATGGTGTCGAAATTATGTTGAACGAAGAAGTGAGGCGTAGTTTTATATCCTGGGCACCCGTTTCTGCAAGAATAATGGCCGAGCAAGGTTCCGTCCAAAAATTCGCAACGTCACAATAATTCAGTGCTACGCCCCCACAAATGAAGCGATCAAGGAAGACAAAACAGCTTTCTACACTCATCTTAACTCAGTTTACAGAGGTGTTCCGAGAGCCGACACCATAATTGTCATGGGAGATCTCGATGCCCAAGTCGGATTAGACAACTACGGCATGGAACGCGTGATGGGCAAAAATGGCTTGGGGTCACGGAATGAAAATGGCGATTTGCTGATCGATTTTTGTAACGCTAATCGTCTTGTACTGGGTGGGGCTGTGTTTAAACATAAGACTTGTAACAAAATCACCTGGGTTCATCCGGATGGTCAAACTGAAAACCAAATTGACCACATCATGATTTAACAGCAATGGAGGAAGGTTAGGTTAGGTTAGGTTGATGGGCTGACGGTGGATCTTGCTCCCGTCACACTTAGATCAATGTTGATCCATTGTGGTACCCTGATGGATTGGACCATCCCTTTAAAAATATAACCTATGAAACCTTATGGAGCATCGAACCATTTAGAGGCGTTGATGAAGTTCATTAAACTAGAGATGTTATTGCCTGTTGACTTCGAGATTTCTGCTAGATCATTGAAGAAATAGCTACCCAAACATTTTTTCCTTATATTGCAGAGTGCCGGATATTGACCTAGGAAGTGAAGGGTGTCCTCCTCTACTTCTACGTCACCGCAACTTCTGCATAGGGTTTTAGTCTCATCTTTTTCTTGTGGTAACCTAAGAGATTATGTCCCGTGATAATTCCTATTAAAAGATTCAGGGATCTCTTTTTCAGGTTTATGATATGGTGCGTTTTTTTCTTATTGCAGCTAGGCCACAAATTCTTTGTAGTGGTACAAGTTGCGAGTGAGTTCCATCTGTCATTGGTAAGTTCCACTATCTTCTTACCAATTGTCTGTTTAATGGCACAGGATGGAATTTTAACACCGGATTCCGTTAGGCTTTGATCTAACGATGAACCAGTCCTTGCCAGTTCATCTGCTTTTTCATTTCCTAGAATTCCACAGTGCCCAGGAACCCAGCAGAGTCTGATGGTGTGCTGTGTGGCAAGAACCTTGAGCTCTTCGCGACAGCATGAAACCAGCTCGGATTTTATTTCTGCCTGGCTTTCAATGTAAAAGGTGATATCAGCCCGTGGATCTGTTCGGCAGCCTTAATCACTGCCAGAACCTCCGCTTGGAAGACACTGCTATAATCAGGGAGTCTATAAGAGTTCGCTAAATTGAGGGATTCTGAAAAGAATCCCGCACCTACTCCCGTATCCATCTTTGACCCGTCGCACAGTGGTCGGAAATCAACATTTAGCGCGAACTAAATAAAAAACTGAAGGTGCAAATCACCATAACAAATGTTATCTATCGTACCTAGAATACATCCGCGTACCCACTGATGACCTTGGTTTTTTATTAAAGGTCGAAGATGTTACTTCGCAGTATGTTATGCTAATTTTGAATTGTTTATCATTTATAATGGGTGCGAAAATTCAACTTAAAATTATTTTAATAATTTAAAACCAAAGATAAGGTATATAACGGTAAATATTTTTTTAATAAATTTAAGAAGCTGTAAAGTGAGGACCAAATTAAAAAGGATTTTTTGGTTGTAATTTTTTTAAGTTAAGTATAGAAAAATCGCAAGTGTTTGCAAGTGTTAAGACTGCTCTAATATCGTTAGGGAGTCGCTTCTTTTCAAGATAGTACAAAAACAAAGTGCATTTACGTGCTAATTCATCTTTTACAATTAATTTTAGAATCGTCTCAAAAGGCCACAATTTTTCACATTTTTGGGATTTCATGCTGCGAATATTGGTTCAACTAACGGGTCTTTTAGTATTATTTTCGACCTTTAATAAAAACCAAGGTCATCAGTGGGTACGCGGGTGTATTCCCACCTACGATAGATAACATTAGTCATGGTGATTTGGACCTTCAATTTTTGATTTAGTTCGCGCTAAATGTTGATTTCCGACCACTGTGCGTCGGTGTAAATTTCTACCATCGGTGTATGGTGTATCTGATTGTTGTAAACCAGCTTCCCATTCTTCTCTTGTGGGAATGGAGACAGATAACGGTTTTTCAAAATTTGTACGGGGTGTTGTGCAGCCTGTGCATACATACCCCTTCGTAAATTTGTTCATAATTTGTGCATGACCTACAGAGTTCTTTTTCCAGCTATCGGTCTGGCTTAGTCTTAAAGCACCGTAGGCTGCAGTTTCTTGTACGAATAGATCTAGGGGTCTTAGATTGAGTATGGTTTCCATTCCCGCAGTCGGAGTGGACCTCATTGCCCCTGTGACTCCTATGCACGCTAGTTTTTGAACTTTGTTAAGCATTTAATAATTACATTCTTTATCCATCGCGCTCCACCAAACCAGGCTACCATATGTGAGGATCGGTCTTATAATGGCCGTGTACATCCACATTATGATTTTAGGGTTTGGACCCCAGGTCTTACCAGAGATCCTGTTGCAGGAGTAAAAAGCGATCATGGCCTTCTTGGCTCTTTCTTTGATGTTCATACCCCAGTTTAGCTTTTTGTCAAGATTTACGCCTAAATATTTGGCATGATCTGATAGTCTAAGTTGGGTTCCTTCTGTCTGATGGAGGAAGTCAATGTGCGATGTTCGAAGCATTAGAAATGCCGACATGGGAAGCGACCACCATTTGGTTCTCATGAGTCTCAAGCTACGAACAACGGCAGCTATACAACATCAATCACAGGGTGCAGCAAGGAATTCGAAGTTCAATACAAATGCTTTAAGTGATCCCAACATACGTCGTAACTGTGTCACCAACGACAGAGCTTCGTCATTAAACGGAATTCAACATTCAACAATTGATGAGATTTGGGGTGATATACAAAGTGTTTTTATGGAGGCTGGATCCGAAGCTGTACCAAAGTGGACGGGAGTTAGAGACTCTTGGATATCCCAAGACGCATGGGATAAAATCGAGCTTCGCAAATCGTTGAAGATGCAAATAAATGCTGAAGCGGATGCTCAACGAAAGGCTGAATTTCGAAGAGAGTATCGCTTAGCACATAAGATGATCTATCGCTGTGTGAGACGTGACAAGAGGGTGAGGTTAGACGGTCTCGCAGAAAATGCGGAAAACGCTGCAAGAAGAGGAGATATGAGGGAATTATACCAAATATCCAAGGAAGTTGTCGGGAAGAAAAGCAACACCAATCATCTTGTAATGGATGTGGATGGTACACTTTTGGCATCAATCGAGGATCAGCTGCGCAGGTGGAAGGATCACTTTTGTGCCTTGCTAAATAAGGATTCCGTTGAGCAGAGTGCTGCAGTGCCCCAGCTTAACGAGATGCGTAGATCTTATGGGGGTATTGAAATCGAACCTCCTACAGAACTGGAAATCCAATCTTCGATAACTCTTCTCAAAAACAACAAAGCAGCAGGACTTAACGGTATATCAGCCGAGTTCCTGAAAGCTGACCCTGTCAGAATGGCTCGTATTCTACACCCGTTGATACAAGCTATGTGGGAAAACGAAATCTATCCCAGCGACTGGAAGGATGGTGTAATTGTTAAGTTGCCAAAGAAAGGTGACCTTAAGAATTGCAACAATTAGCGAGGTATTACAGTTTTGTTCGTTTTTCCAAAACTAATCATTCTGGAGCGGATAAAGGTTAGAATCGAGTCTACACTCAAGAGGCATCAAGCGGATTTCCACAGTGGGCGGTCGTGCTTCGACCATATCAACACTCTGCGTATCGTTCTTGAGCAGTCTGCGGAGTTTCAATCACCACTTTACCTCATGTTCGTGGATTTTGAGAAGGTCTTTGACCTTGTTAACTGTAAGATCCAATTTACACATAGCCGGCAATCGGGTACCTGGTACCGAGGAAATTTCAGGCTTTTGCGAATCACTGTCTTCGCCACATCCTAAAGATTCGCTGGCCACAAATAATATCAAACAAGGAATTTTGGCGCAGGATAAGTCAAGAGCGGCTGGCGTCGACATAAGAAAGCGTAAATGGCAATGTGGATTAAAGAAACCAAACGATGAAATTGCGAACAGTCCTTGAATGGAATCCTCAGGGTGCACGACGGGTTGGAAGACCAAGAACAACATGGAAATCAACTGCGGAAGCAGAATTCCAGAGAAAAACGTGGCCACAGCTAGAATACATTGCAGCAGACCGTGAAGGATGGAGACGTTTTGGTGACGCCCTATGCCCCAGCCAGGGTTACAAGACACGATGGTGATGAGGTTTCCGTACAAAGGTTTTCCAAATAAAAACTATGTGAAGTCTCCATCTGGGCATATAAAAACTTGTGTTTCCTGGTTCTTTTACTTGTTTTTCGTTTTATTTCATTCGTAAAATTTGCAAATTTGCGATATTTTTTTGAAAATCGTAAATGGCGGTGCTAACTTCACGCTTCCAAAAACTAGTTTTTGGCCGTAAAAGTTACAAACATACGAATTTTTTTGTTTTTTTCTTCCGAATATCCGAATATGGCAGTACAAATAGTGCAGAAAACAGCAAAACTTTAATTTTTTACAAAATTGCAAAATTTGAAAAATTTTCATCCGTTAAATTTGTTAATTTATGGCACAAGGCAGCACAAGCTGAGCACAATACAGCACAACTTTTTTTTTTTAAAAATCGAAAATGGCGGTGCTAACTTCACGCTACAGCCCTTCGCAAAGTTTATAGTTCTGGCCATAATAAATGCAATTATGCGAATTTTTGTTTTTTTCTTTTGGTTCTTAGTAGTATTTTTTGAGCACGATGCAGCACAACTTGTTTTTTTTTAAATTTCGCACAAAATTAATTCGTAAAATTTGCAAATTTGTGAATTTTTCAAAATTATTTACGGCACAAGCCAGCACAAGTTGAGCACAATACAGCACAACTTTGTTTTTCGATAATCAAAAATGGCGGTGCTTACTTAACGCACATCGTCGTTTCTCTTATTTTTTGTCGTGGATTGAAGTTCCGATGTTGTTTGAGCTGTTGATAGACAAAAAAGGAGATTACCTGATGAAGTCTTAGGATGATAAACTAATATAAACAGGTTAACCTAGCAAAGCTTAAGCAATAACTATGAATATGCCCCCTTTTTACTAATAATGCAACACATCATTGAATATTTTTTTTTTTTTTACTTTTCTTTCATCCTTCTCTCATTTCAATAATTTTGAGAGTATGAGTATACTTAAACATTAAACAAGTACAATTATATGGAATTACGTAGTGTGAACTCGAGATAAACTTTAATTTATGACATTCTGCTCTGAGCTGAAGAAAAAACCACCCCAAGACCCAGATCCAGGGAGTTTATAAATCGTAATTGAATCCAATCTTCTTCAATTCCTTAGTCATCTTTCCTCCTTTACTATTAAATTAATCTAGGTCTCCACTCTCTTTTTGGCTTTATTTAAACACATAAAATGTGCATAAAATGTGGGCGGCTGTGAAATCGGAATTAAAGTCCACAGCAGCAAAGAAATCGTTAAAATTTAATATATAAAATAAAATCCATGACTGCATCGCACGTTTTAGCTCTTAAAGTTCAAAACTGTGAAGTGACTAAGCATTGATGTTGTAAGGCATTGTTTTTTTGTATTCTAAAAATAACACAGTCTGGATCTAGAAGTGGTTGGATAAATATTTGGGCAACTAGAAGATGTTGCTTACAAAATGTGAAAGCAATTGGCTGAATTCGCAGTTATTTTTTAACAGTTTCTACACAGAATATTAAATTCTTCGTTAAGTTAAGAAATTTCTTAAATATATGAACTGAGTTTTTATTGACTCAACGAAAAATTAAAGAGCACCTGAGCCTTTACTTTGTTATTTCTTGGGGGTGAATTCAAAGGATTTCTGAGCTCAACCATAAGACTTAAGTCCCTTCTTGGCTTTTCGTAAATCCTCCAATACTTATTCCAGCTATGACATACTCCTTTTTCTTCGATCACAAATTTTCATGCCCTTTCTTTTTCCCTCTAAGAGGCTGTTTCTCCTTCTCTTCTGGTTATAGAGCACGAGAGCAGCTCCAGCTCTCGACATTATATTCAGAACTGCTTTCTAGGATTCTTATTCGAATTTTTGTTTGTCAAACCAGAGGTTTCGTTGAGGTGATCTTGTAAAACTCAGCACGTAAAAGACAACACTTCTGTTGGGTCTAGGAACTGATGGCACTAGTTCGCAATTCTTGATGCTGGTGTCATAAAGGGTTTCTCATGAGGTTATTAAAGACTCGATTGGAAAAGACTTAGTGATTTCTTGCGACTGATCTATCAAGACTCAGGCAAGAAGTCTTGGGCTTCAGAAGTTTAAGCGAGTGCCTGGTCACAATCCACATCAAAGCAAAATTCAAAAACGTTTCGTTGATCTGTGCCCACGCCTCAACGGAAGGCAAGGAAGACTCAACCAAGGAAGACTTCTATGATCTCCTCGAGAATACGTATGATAGGTGCCCCAAGTACGAAATCAAGATCATTCTTGGCGACCTCAACCCCAAAATCGGAAAGGAGGGCATCTTAGGTTCGATAGTCGGAGGACACAGCCTGCACGACAAAACTTCCGGTAACGGACTTAGGCTGATTGACTTGCGGAGGGGCGTAACATCATCATAGCCAGCACTAGATTTCCACACCTCAATATATACAAAGGGACCTGGCGGTCTCCTGGTCAACGAATCATTAACCATACAGATCATGTTGCGATAGACGCCAGACATGCTTCCAGTATCCTGGATGTCCGAACGTTCCGAGGGGCCAACCATTACTTGGTTGTAGCTCAATTACGTATGCGGATATCTATGACGCCACCACGCCGAGCGGATGCTGTGAAAATTATTGATGTCGAGAAGTTAAAATCACAAGAGAACCAGGACCTTTGCTGACCAAGTCTCTCTAAGCCTTTCAGCACCAACCAACTGCAGAGGACCAGTGGAAACACTGCCAACAAGCCATCAGAAGTGCCGGCACTGATGTGCTGGGTTTTACTAGGCGACCACAACGAATCCCCTGGTTCGATGAAGAATGCCGGTTGGCGCATGCAGCCAAGAACGAGGCCTGCGAATCAATGCTGCAAGCTAGAACCAGAGCTGCTAAGAGAACAGCAAGAGAGCTCTACGGGCAAAAAGGAACGAAGGAGTGCCAACTTCTCAGGAGGAAAAAGAGTGAGCATGCGAGAGGGCGGTCGAGTCTATTGAGGCCTGTAGCGGTAGGATGATGTTCGAAAATTCTACCCAAGGGTGAGGCAATCTGCCCAGGGCTACAAGGCCAGAACGGAAGCCTGCCGAGACGAGAGTGGGAATATGGTAGTAATATGGTAGTAGACACACAGTCGGTGCTGAGGATCTGGAAACAACACTTTTTTAGACTGCTAAACGGTGAAGACGGCCAAAATTCCGCTATAAGACAGAACAATTCATTCAACCTGGACGATGATGGTCAACATTTTTGTCCATCCGACCTAAATGAAGTGCGGTGAGCGATAACTTAAAGAGTACAAGACTGGTGGTGCAGATGGCCTTTCAGCCAAGCTATTCAAAGCAGGGGGGGATGACCTGGTAGGGAGTATACACCAACTTATCTCCAAATTTGGTCGGATGAAAGTATGCCCGATGAATCGAACCTTGGTATAGTGTTACCCAATCCACAAAAATGGAGATGCTCTGACTTGTGCCAACTACAGAGGCATAAGTCTCCTCAACGTGGCATACAAAATCCTGTCATCTGCTGTACTGTGTGATCGCTTAAAACCGTTTGTCAATGGATTTTAGGCCCGCCAAATCAACCGTCGATCAAATGTGAATTTCCGACAGATTCTGGAAAAAACCCAGGAGTTTCAAATCAATACACACCATCCCTTTATCGATTTCAAAGTCGCGTATTAGTCCAGTCAAATTAGTATTTTATATCTACAAAAAATACTGCGTCGAATTTTTTTTTTGTTTCTTAAAGAGTGGTTGAAGAATATATGCAAATACATGAATTATGACAACAAATGGAAATGAGTCCCCAAGAGGTAATCTTTTTATAGAAAATCCTTCTGTAGCTTCGGCTGCAGTAAACCGCACATTGGATTTGGGGGTGCGGCATCCTTCATGTACGAGCGTCAATCAAGACGCCATAATAATAAATGAATCGTTGACAAATAGAAGAAGTCTTTCAAGAAGCGCAAATGTTACTTTTGGCTACCGCATACGTACGAAAATCGGAGCATGGAACGTTCGATCCTTGTACAGCGATGGTAGATACGAGCAGGTTGAGCGTGAAATGCTTCGCCTAAAGATCAGTATCCTGGGCATAAGCGAAACTAAGTGGAGAGGAAGAGCTGAATACAGATCAGACACTGGACAGACGAGAATGCTGTATTCCGGCGAAGATGAAAGAGAGGGTGGCCAAAGACTGCATGGTGTCGGAATTATGTTGAACGAAGAAGCGAGGCGTAGTTTGATCTCATGGGCGCCCATTTCTGCGAGATTAATGACAGCAAGGTTTCGTTCAAAAATTCGTAACGTCACAATAATTCAGTGCTACGCCCCCACAAATGAAGCGACCGAGGAAGACAAAACCGCGTTCTACACTCATCTTAACTCGGTTTACAGTAGTGTTCCGAGAGCCGACATCATAGTCGTTATGGGAGACCTTAATGCCCAAGTCGGTTCAGACAATTACGGACTGAAACGCGTGATGGGAAGAAATGGCGTGGGGTCACGGAATGAAAATGGTGACTTGATTGTCGACTTTTGTAACGCGAATCGTCTTGTGATAGGTGGGACAGTATTTAAGCAAAGGACGTGCAACAAAATTACCTGGGTGCATTCGGATGGTCAAACCGAAAACCAAATTGATCATATCATAATTCAGCAGCGATGGAGGAAGTCTATGTGTGATGTCTGGAGTATAAGAAATGCCGATGTGGGAAGCGACCACCATTTGGTTCTGATGAGTCTAAAACTACGAACCGCTGCCGTACAAAAACCAGCGCAGGATGCAGCAAGGAGCACAAAATTCATTACTAATGCTTTAAATGACCCCAACATATGTCGAAACTATGTCACCACCCTTAACGACAGAGCCTCGTCATTAAATGGAATCCAGAATTCAACAATTGATGAGATGTGGGGTGAAATTAAAAGTGTTTTTATGGAGGCTGGATCCGAAACTGTACCCAAGCGAACGAGACGTAGAGACTCTTGGATATCCCAAGACACCTGGGATAAGATCGAACTTCGCAAATCGTTGAAAATCCAAATAAATGCCGAAGCTGATGTTCAACGAAAGGCTGACTTGTGAAGAGAGTACCGCATTGCACATAAGATGGTCTACCGCTGTGTGAGACGTGACAAGAGGGTGAAGTTGGATGGACTCGCAGATAATGCGGAAAGCGCTGCCAGAAGAGGAGATATCCGGGAATTGTACCAAATAGCCAAAGATGTTATCGGGAAAAAAAGCAACACCAATCATCCTGTAATGGATGTGGATGGCACACTTTTGGTATCAATTGAGGATCAGCTTCGTAGATGGAAGGACCATTTTCGTGCCCTGCTAAATGAGGATTCAGTTGAGCAGAGTGCTGAAGTGCCCCAACTAAACGAGATGCGCAGGTCCTATAGGGGTATTGACATCGAACCCCCGTCAGAATCGGAAATTCGTACATCAATAAATCTCCTCAAAAACAACAAGGCAGCTGGACTGGACGGAATACCAGCTGAATTCCTGAAAGCCGATCCCGTAGCAGCGGCTAGTATTTTACATCCGCTGATACAAAACATTTGGGAAAACGAAAGCTATCCCAGGGACTGGAAGGATGGTGTGATTGTTAAGTTGCCAAAGAAAGGTGACTTCAAGAATTGCAACAATTGGCGTGGTATCACCGTTTTGTCCGTTTTCCCAAAACTAATGGCAACAATCATACTCGAGCGAATAAAGGATAGAATCGAGTCTACACTCAAGAAGCATCAAGCTGGCTTCCGCAGTGGTCGATCGTGTGTCGACCATATCAACACCCTGCGTATCGTCCTCGAGCAGTCGATGGAATATCAATCACCGCTTTACCTCATGTTCGTGGATTTTGAAAAGGCCTTTGATCGAGTTAACCGAGAATGTATATGGAGATCATTGCTTGGTAGAGGAATTCCACCAAAAATTGTTGCCATTATTAAAGAGTCCTACAACAACGCGAGGTGTTTTGTTTTGCACAATGGGCAGCTATCCGACTCCTTCGTAGTGCAACAGGGTGTGAGACAAGGGGATGTTCTATCGCCAATTCTCTTCCTGCTGGCGATGGACGACGTATTGACGGCCAGTGTTGGTACAGCTGAGCGACAGGGCATTCAATGGAGACCGTTCGAAAGGTTCAGTCATTTAGACTATGCCGATGACATATGTCTACTGGCAAATAACATCAGTGGGCTGAACGGGATGTGCCAAACACTGCAAGTGAAGGGAGAGTCGAGTGGTCTAAGAATTAACAGCAAAAAGACAAAAGTAATGCTCACAGGCCGCTCCACACAGCAGCGTATTATTTTACAGGAGACGCCAGTTGAAGTAGTGGAACAATTTAACTACCTTGGCAGTATTGTTTCTGCAAACGGTGGTACGGATCTGGACGTTAAAAGTAGAATAAATGAAGCTCGTGCTGCCTTCGGTACTCTGTCCCCAATTTGGAAATCCAGTCAAATCTCCTTACGCACTAAATTGAGATTCTTCGAATCCAATGTCAAATCCGTGCTGTTATATGCTTGTAAAACCTGGAAAGTCTACCATATCGAGGAAATTGCAGGCTTTTGTGAATCGCTGTCTTCACCACATCCTAAAGATTCGCTGGCCACAAATAATATCAAATGAGGAATTGTGGCGCAGGACAAGTCAAGAGCGGCTGGACGTCGACATAAGAAAGCGTAAATGGCGTTGGATTGGTCACACACTGAGGAAACCAAACGATGAAATTGCAAAGCAGTCCTTTGAATGGAATCCTCAGGGTGCACGGCGGGTTGGAAGACCAATAACAATATGGAAATCAACTGTCTTAGCGGAAGCAGAATCCCAGAGAAAGACGTGGCCACAGCTTAAGTACCTTGCAGCAGACCGTGAAGGATGGAGACGTTTTGTTGACGCCCTATGCGCCAGCCGGGGTTACAGGACACGATGATGAAAGAGTACCTATTGGAGAGTGTAAATCCAAAAAGTTCGAACAAAAAGCGCCCATGCGTTGTCCGCCATTTTGAAAAAGGCTTTGGAAAGCGTGAACTCGATTTTCTCGGCTCCTATCATATATAGAGCTGTATTTTTTTTTTTAGGTTTGTACGCTAAAATATCTTCTTTAACTTTTGTTAAGAAAAAAATTTGAAACCTCTTTCCAAAAAAAAGTTATCGACGAAGAACTGTCGAGATTTTGAAGTTAAAAATGGTTTTTTAACGTTTATCTCGCCTCATGTTCATCTCATCGAAAAAATACTTAAGTTGTTTTTTATATATCACTTTATTTCCTACATTTTGGTATATTTAAATTTTATGTGCGACAAAAACTGTTGGAAATATAACCTGTCAAAATGGCCAATATCCTGCGAAAATTAAAAAAAAAAGAAATTTGCTCACGTTTGAAAATTCTCAAATTTGATTATGTTTATTACGAAATTTAAAGAAACAGTTCAAACTCTTTTCCACACCACCACCGGGGTAGAGTTACGGCACATTTTTTTTATTTGGTGTCCCCAGGAGGTATAATCCACGATTCAATCGTTTTCGTTTCTATATCAGCCTATCGATAGCTCAATGTGGCATAGTTTTTTCATGTCGTTCTCCTTTTTTTTTTCGGCTAGGCGTGCGAACATCAATAATCATATCAACGTTGTTAGTACTGCTGTGCTGGGATCGTCATTGGTAGTTTTTTCAATGTTTTCAGGTGAGGAAAAGTCTTCACATGCGTCTTCATCTTCCAGTAAATTTTGCAAGGAAGGAACATTCTCGCGTCAAACGTCAAAAAAAAACTAAGTTTAATTTATCTTCATTGCCTCCTAGTGCAGCAGCTGCTCGGCAACACACATTCCGTACTTACCATCAAGTACAGACTTGGATCAATGTTCACCATGACCCACTAAAATGGGGTTGGAAAAGAACTCCGCGAGGATTAGAGCCAGTTACAACCACTCAAGATCCAGCTCCACAAAGCATATGCAAACTATATCCTGCAAATGCAAGAACCAGTGTGGTCGAGCTTGTGGCTGTCGGAAATCTGGTCTGAATTATTGTTCTTTAATATGTTTCTACTGCAGTGGAAAAACATACCGTCGGCTTAGAGTGTAAAGCGGCTAACTCCACATTTTTTTTTGTCATTATAGACCACTACAAAAATTGCTTAAAAATACAAAAATCTATCAAATCTTTTCAATTTCAGCGAATTTAGCAAAAACGAGTGCTGAAAAATAATTAATGTAATTTTGGTTTTATTTAAATAATGCGAACACTTTTATTTCAAAATTTTTTTTGTAAAAAATGCAAAATAGGAGTAAGCTGCTTTTCACTCTAAGCCGACGATACGAGAATGTTCCTTCCTTGCAAAATTTACTGGAAGATGAAGAAGCATGTGAAGACTTTTCCTCACCTGAAAAGATTGAAAAACTACCAATGACGATCCCAGCACAGCAGTACTAACAACGTTGATATGATTATTGATGTTCGCACGCCTAGCCGAAAAAAAAAGGAGAACGACATGAAAAAACTATGCCACATTGAGCTATCGATAGGCTGATATAGAAACGAAAACGATTGAATCGTGGATTATACCTCCTGGGGACACCAAATAAAAAAAATGTGCCGTAACTCTACCCCGGTGGTGGTGTGGAAAAGAGTTTGAACTGTTTCTTTAAATTTCGTAATAAACATAATCAAATTTGAGAATTTTCAAACGTGAGCAAATTTCTTTTTTTTTTAATTTTCGCAGGATATTGGCCATTTTGACAGGTTATATTTCCAACAGTTTTTGTCGCACATAAAATTTAAATATACCAAAATGTAGGAAATAAAGTGATATATAAAAAACAACTTAAGTATTTTTTCGATGAGATGAACATGAGGTGAGATAAACGTTAAAAAACCATTTTTTACTTCAAAATCTCGACAGTTTTTCTTCGATAACTTTTTTTTGGAAAGAGGTTTCAAATTTTTTTCTTAACAAAAGTTAAAGAAGATATTTTAGCGTACAAACCTAAAAAAAAATACAGCTCTATATATGATAGGAGCCGAGAAAATCGAGTTCACGCTTTCCAAAGCCTTTTTCAAAATGGCGGACAACGCATGGGCGCTTTTTGTTCGAACTTTTTGGATTAACACTCTCCAATAGGTACTCTTTAAGAAACAAGAAAAAAATTCGACGCAGTATTTTTTGTAGATATTTCGAATTAATTAATTTAATTTTACTGGACTATATGATAGCGTAAACAGAGACGAGTTATACAGAACGAAGCGAGCTGTTACCGGCGCGTATGCAAGTATTGAATTGGAAGCGGTGAAAATGGGCTTGGTTGTTAATGAGGACAGGACGAAGTTTATGCTATCACCAAGAAAGGAATCTCAACATCGCATCGTCGACTTGGGAAAAACGTCACGATGGATAGGTACAACTTCGAAGTCGTCAAGGACTTTGTCTATACCTGGTCTCCACTATTACATCGAAAATGGATGTCTGTGCAGAGATCAAACGAAGAATTACTTTTGCCAACCGCTGTTTCTTCGCGCTAAGAAACTATTTGAGTAGGAACCAAGGAGACTTTATATAAGACCCTAACCATCCCGGTCCTGCTGTGTGGGGCAGAGGCATGGACCCTGACAAAAGCGGATGAGAATCTGCTTGGTAGCTTTGAAAGAAAAATATTCTTCAGGTGAATTTCGGTCCAGTCTGTATCTATGGAGTATGGAGGAGAAGATTTAACAACGAGCTTTACGGGCTTTTCAGTGACGTCAACCTGGTCAAAAAGCTGAAAATACAGCGGCTGAGATGCCTGGGACACATGGAGTGTATGAACACCGACGCACCAGCCCGACGAGTCTTTGAATCAACCCCTGATGGCGTCTAAAGTAAGAAAGTAAGATTTATCATATCGTTGATAGTTATTTTCTTTTTACTGTGGCCTTGATGTGCACAATCGTAATTGTTGTTCCGTCAGCAAATTATGACATTCATGTTACCTTGCATCGATTGCAATGTGGTCGGTCAGGTTGACGACTGATGGAGTCTTCTTGCTTCTTTAAGATCGTAGATACCACAATGTTTCACCTAGCAGCAATGTTAATCAGGGTGCAGGGAACTAAGTCCCCGGGAACCAACTCCACCGAGGGACTTAGTTCTCATTTAATGGGAACTAAGTCCACTTCAGCAAAGTGAACTTAGTTCTCATAGAAGGTGGGAACTAAATTCCTCAAAAACTGAGTGGTTTTACTTCCCTTTAAATGTGAATTAAGTTCCCACTTCCAAGTAAAAAAATCAATCTTATTAATAAAACAGAAATACTTTTCACAATATTGTTGGATATATATAGGATAAATTCAAAGTTTCTTTAAATCCAGATTCTCTAAATGCAAAAGAAACTTTGCATACACCCAGCCTCACACATACCCCAAATCCTATAGTGAGCCCAAGCAGGGGGGTTGCAGGGGGGCAGCATGCCCCCCCATACATACTTCACTGCTTATTCGCCGTAATGCCTGGTACCCTTACTAGAAATCAGATTCTTATTGCATTAGAAAAGTCTCGCTTTTATTAGTTGAACTAATAAAGAAGTACGCTGCTGGCTACTCTTGTGTACCAGTTTGAAACTTCAAAACTTTTTGGCCTATGCCGTGAAATACCCCCCCCCAGTATGAAATTTTTTCAAATTGAGGACTTCAAATTTTGAACATATCGTTGAAATGCAAAGCAGCTGCAAATTTGGAGCCTTACTACACGTTCCTATAGCACGTTTGGTTCCTGGGATACACCATGTGACCTGCTAACTTCACAGTGAAGTTGGCAGGTCACTCAATTACACCCTTATTTGGCGAACTGCAAAATCCGGAAGAGATGCAAAACAAAAATGCAAACAACTGCAAACTCCTATCAAGCTCCCATTTGCGTGGGTAAAAGTTGCCCTGCTAACTTTACAGACGTCTTTGATGTCATCATCTTACTTTTCTGCGTTGACATGCTTGCACAAAGGCCTACATTGGCGTTGGTGAGTTAAACCTTGGGGCGAATTGACATGAGATGCCCTTTACTTCAAGTCCTTTTATTTTTTTTTTTTAAATGTATGAACAATTATGTATGTAACAATTATTAAACTGTTCAGTTTTTTTTAGCACCGAAGCAATATCTGCACCTTTATAAAGAAAACCATTTATTATTGAGAAAACAACACTAATGTCAAGAACATATACGATTGTTGTGCATTTTGAAGCAAACAATTTCATGAAAACTATGCATCAGCACCTCGATGTTATGTCTTTGGCTTGAGATCGAGAGCATAAAGGAGGTCGGTCTGTGGGTGCTTGAGTGTGTGCACCACTTCATGTGGTTCCAAACCGACCTTTGCTATTAAAGTTTGTAGAAGAGAATAATATTTATGTGTATAATTGTTTATTATTATCAACCGCAGATTGTCTGGTCTAGTTCCTATGTGTTATGCTGCCTGTCACTAACAAATAGAACTCAAATTTATGATTCAACTCCATTCTTCATTTGCAGCCCATAACTCGCCTACATACATACGTATGAGTATTATAGGCGTTTGGGAAGTTGGAATGGAAAACCACACCTAACTCTAAATCCTAGAACACACATGTATCTACTAATACCCGTATATAAAAGTAATAAAATAGTGTTTGGTAGTTCGTTTTAATTTAACAACTGAGGGACCCATCTCTCATATTGTGGGCTTCCAGTCTTCCACACCACAAATGGTACTTGTTTTATAAATTCATCAAGGAAGACCCTGATAAAGTGATTCCGCTTAGTTTTTTATTATAAAGTTTATGTTAACTTAAATGTTTTAATTTATAATCTCTAACTTGAAAATATAAATAAAAAAGGGTAAAACAATATTGGTAACAATAACAACAAGTAGTCCGAGAAGCAGATCAGGAAAAATAAATTCATAATCACATGAAATCATTCACATTGGGATATCCAAATCAGTGGCGTGAATAATTTTAAAAGGGAAGACGGAGCAACAAATTAATCACCTACAATCTAAAGAACCTTATCTCACACTTTACAACAGAATGGTACTTTTGTTCGTCTTTTTTCCAAATTTAGTTATAGAAGTAGAAATTCTACTTCGTTTTCCATTTCAGATGCATTTCTATAAGTATGTTTTATATTTCACAATATTAAAACAAGATTTTATATGACCTCGGTGCGATTTAAAAAATTCTTTTTTGAATTTGCCAGTCAACCTATGAAATTTCATAATGACCTTTTTCATTTGTCAATCAACTGGCGGTAGCAAAAACATAAACTTTTTTTAAAACTACAATATAGCCTATGTCTCAGATTTTTCATTTGCATACCTAATTTACAAAGGTAAATTAACTTAATAGACAAATTATATTTACTGGTTACAATGTTTATCTAAAAGATCGCAGCTATTTTTGGGCGTTAGCGGCCATCAATGAAATTAGTGTCAAATGAAAGGTATGTTACTCAGGAGCATTTTTGCTATGGTCGTTACATTGCAATTCATTTAGAAAAGAAGATATTTCAATGTTAATATGATGCAATTGCATAGAGAAATATCACATGGTAATTATAATTACTAGTATCGCCCAGTGGCCGAACTTCGGCCAGGAAAAACTGACACACACACACTCAAGAAAAGAAAAATTAGTAAATAATAATAAAGAAGTAACTTGATGGAAATATTGGCGTTGGTTGGTTTCTCTCTTTTTGTTAGGTTCATATGTAAACATTCGTGAATGCTTAGTATAGAAAAAAATATTTTTTAACAAATTGTTAACAGCAAATTAGGTGTTTCAATTCTTCACCAAAAATTTGTGTCAATGGTTGTTATCATTTCTCAAAATTTCAATCTTCTACACTAAACTGGTAAGAAGATAAAAATCAATAATCTCAAAAAAAAAAAAAATCCCTACCTACCTCAACGGGTACAAAGACATATGATTTTTAGATTATGCACATCTGTGAGACAAAACTTTTCCCAATCCTTCTTACAGTTCCGTTGAGTATTTACGAAGAGAAAGGTACCGAAAGATTTTTCGGAGCGTATTATGTAAATTTAAATTTTATTTTCCAATGCATAACATAACTTTTTTTTAAATATTTTTCAGTTGAAATGAAATTGATATGTAATAATTAAATCATTCAAATGAAAAAGTTGATATTCATCGATTACAATTTAATAAATAAGGAACAATGTTTTGTAATTTTTTGGGTCATAATTAATTAGATCAATTGGACGTTAACACAAAATTTGATAAAATAATTTTGCATCTTCTTATAAAATTATTATTTTTTAAAGTGAAATGATTTTTCTGATAACTTTATTTGTTTCTTATCAAAACGTGCTTGCAGTATACTATAAATTCAAAATTTTAAATGTTTTTACCAAAACAAATCACAATTAATAATTAATTCTGACATTTAACTTATTTAAATCAATTTCGATTCACAATTTCTCTATAAACTATATTCTTTTCAAACACCCTGTTGTTATTAAGTAAATTTCTTTGCCCTTTTTCATGAATTGAATGATGAATTGAATTAGTTTAAGGGTGTAAGTGCACTGCGACCTTAAGATCTATTGTGCCCCCTTACTAGAGCTTGATGAGGTTACTCATTCTACAGCTCATCCTCCAAATTGATTTCTTTAAGAAACTTGAGTATTTGGAGTACTTTTAGAGAGGATAGTTCTTTCTCCTCTATCTGGTGATTTCCCAGATGCCTTTGTCTTTGATGCACAAGTGCATCACATCTACCCAATATGTGGTTCGGGGTTTCATCGTGCTCATTGCAAAATCTGCATATGGCACTGTTTTCCAGGCCAAGAATTCGGAGGTGTCTCCTTAACTTGCAGTGGCCTGTGAGGAATCCCGTTATTATTCTAAGTCTATTTCTATTTAAGCTGATGCAGGATTGGAATCGTGCTTGGTTGTAATCCCCAAGAAGAAGTTTGGCCTGCCTCAGCTTAGGGAGCTCTTTCCAGGTTTTTGATCTTTTCTCCCTCTCTGTTGTTTTGATTTTGTTTTTAATCACGTTTTCTCCTAATCCGCAATAAGGCTCTGGCCCCATAATGGGTGACATTGCTCCTTTTTTTGCTAAGGAGTCTGCCTCTTCATTGCCCTGTATGCCAACGTGCCCAGGTACCCAGTGAAGAGTAACATAGTTATTCTTGCCCAGTTCATTTAGCCTGCCCACACACTCCCATACCAGCTTAGAGCTAATGCTATACGAGCTTAGTGCTTTGAGTGCGGCCTGGCTATCTGACATGATAGCAATATTTTGGTTTTTATATTTTCTTTCGAGATTTCTTTCTGCACATTTCCCTATGGCATTAACTTCTGCCTGAAAAATGCTGGTGGACTGTCCCATCGGTATGAAAAGTTTGGTTCTAGGCCCAAAAATTCCAGCCCCAGTCCCCTCAGACGTTCTAGATCCATCAGTATACCATTTGATGGTATTTGCTTTAAGAGTGTAGTTTACGTCTTCGTCTACCCACTCTTTTTTGCTACTTAGCTCCGTATGAAAGTTCTTAACGAAGTTATACTTTTTAATCATGCCATCTCTTGGAATGTCAAGAAGGTTTGATTCTGTGGACGTGCAAATCGAGTGTCTTTCCCTAAGACCAATGATTTTCCCCGTCCCAGTTCCCTCCCTTGCAAATCTCATGATGGCTCCCTTAGCAGCACTATCTATGGCCACGTGTAGTGGGGTCAAGTCCAGAATGACTTCCATAGCTGCTGTAGGGCAAGTTCTCATTGCACCGGTGATGCAAATGCATGCGAGCCTTTGTACCTTATCTAGTGATTTCCTAGCTGTACTAAGTTCGGTTCTTTTGTGCCATGCGACCGCCCCATAGGTAATGATGGGTCTTACCATCATGGTGTACATCCATCTCAGGATATTTGGCTTACAGCCCCATGATTTACCTGCAAGTCTCTTGCATATCATGAGAGCTTTTGTGGCTTTTCCGACAGTTGTCTCGACATGTTTGTTCCAGAGAAGTTTGCTATCTAGTGTAATACCTAGATATTTAACCTCTTTCTGGATGTCGATTTCTTCACCAGCCAACCGGATAGGTTTCATGCGTGGTAGAAGCCTCTTTTTAGTAAAAGGGACTATCGTTGTCTTTGTGGGGTTAATGTTCAATCCCACTGATAGACACCATTTTCTTGTTATTGTCAATCCTCTCTGAATAATATCACAGAGAGTTTCTTCGAATTTTCCCAAAGCTGTTATAACAATGTCATCGGCGAAACCGATGCAGCGTATTCCTTGAGAAGATAGACTTTCCAGCAATTCATCTACTACAAGACTCCACAGTAAGGGTGATAGAACCCCTCCCTGTGGACAGCCTCTTGTTGTGATGACTGTCTGGACACTATGTCCTGCATAAGCTTCCGCAGTTCTTGTGCCTAGCATACCACTTATCCATCTGATTATAGTGACGGGAACACTCTTCCTTACTAAAGCCCTGTTAACGGCTTCATGTGAGGTGTCAAAGGCGCCCTCAATATCCAAGAACGCACATAAGGCCGTTTCTTTGGAGTCTAAGGCCATACGTAAGGTGTTTGTGAGTTCATACAGGGCGGTTTCTGTAGATCTTCCCGCTCTGTAAGCATGCTGGCGATGGTTTAAAGGTTTGTTTATTAATACTTCTGATCTGATGAAGTTATCAATTACCTTTTCCAAAGTCTTCAGTAAGAAGGATGTTAAACTAATTGGCCTGAAGGACTTTGGATGTGTTGTATCTTTTTTCCCAATTTTTGGGATAAAGATTACCTTGGCTCTTCTCCATAGACTTGGTGTATGCCCAAGTGCAATACTACTTTGAAGTATTTTTATAAGATAAGGCATTAATTCCTCTTTTCCTTTTTGTAAAAGGGCTGGAAAAATACCATCTACACCCGGTGACTTGAAAGGTTGAAAGGTGCTTATTGCCCATTCAATCCTATTGCCTGAACAGATAGTTTTGGCTATTTTCCAGTCTTCCCGGTTTGGTCTGAGAGGTATTCTCTCTATTGTGTTTCCTACCGTTGATGTTGGTAAGCTGCCCGGAAAATGAGTATTTAACAAGAGAGTCGATCTTTGCTCCTCATTTTCTGTAAAACTACCATCAGGGTTGCGAAGTGCCAATGATGTTAGTGTCTTTTCTTTCGCAAGAGCTTTATGTAGTCTTGCTGCTGCAGGGGTAGTGGAAATTCCCTCACAGAATTTAGCAAAACTATTCCTTTTGGCATTTCGTATTTCCCTGTTATATTTGGTCATTTCTGCAGAGTAGTTATCCCACTCTCCAGTTCTCTTTGCGGTATTAAAGAGTTTCCTTACCTTGGATCTTAGTTTCGACAAATTATTGTTCCACCAGGGAGCATCTCCTTGTCTTTTAATGGGCCTAAGGGGACAACTGAGTTCATATGCCTCATTTATTGCCCCACTAAACTCATTAACTACGTGTTCTAATTCCAGGTGACTATTTGTCGTCTCAGCCGGACCTAGGTGTTCAAGGTTTGCCTTCAGAACGTTTTTATAAAGATTCCAATTTGTTTTCTTAGGATTCCTTCCAGAGGTATTCTCTGTGAAAAGGTTTTCTAAGGTAAACACTATAATTCTGTGGTCAGACATTGAAGGTTCACTAGAAACTCTCCAATCTCTTACCAAGCAGCTTAGGTTCGGGGTTCCAAACGTTAAGTCTAAGACTTCTTTTCTATTTCTAGTTATAAAGGTAGGGGTATTCCCTACATTAAATATATCTAGATTTTTTTCCATAATAAATTCTAAAAGGTACTCACCCCTTTGATTTATATCGGTACTTCCCCATGATGTATGGTGGGCGTTAGCATCACATCCCACCATAAACGGAAGTCCTTTTGAGTTACAGTACTCCACAAGCTTCTTTACTTCGGTTGGTGGAATATTGGCTTCATCACCGGCAAAGTATGCAGATGCCACTACCATCGTTCGGGTACTGCCCTCGATGTAAATTTGGGCCTGTATTGGAACCAGATCCCTCGTCATAAATTCTGAAAGACATATAAAATTTATATTATTTCTTATTTTTATGCATGCTCTGGGAGAGTCGTGTCTCGTATCCCAAATTAATTTAGAGTCCTTACATGTTAGGCCTCTAACTTGGCCCCCGTATATCCAGGGTTCTTGGATCAGTGCTAGTCCCAGGTTATCAGCATTGAATTTTCTTGCTATGACAGCTGATGCTGCCTTAGCGTGATGGATATTCACCTGAGCTAGCTTGGTGCTGATCCCGCGTCCAGTCATTTTGTTTTATTATAAGATGGGGGCAAATGCCCCTTCATCTTCAAGTAATCTATCTTCCTCCTCATTGGTCGGAAGCACCTCATTTTTGTCAAATCGGCTTGGAGAGAGGTCTATGCCCTCCATCTCTTCGCTTTTTTGACGTGTCTCCTCGATTGCCAGTGATTTTGCCTGGCTTTGTATTGCAGGTAGGGGAAGGGTTGGGAATTGCTGGGGGGGTTGGGGTGTTTGATTGGGTTGGATGTTAGTGGGTGCATCGGGGTTTATGGTGTGGGATATGGGGGATGTAGGAGAGATGGGGAGGTTGTTGAGTTGGGAGGATGTGGCAGGTTTGGGGTCCGGGATATTTGCGGCCATTATGGATTTAGGGAGATTTAGGTTGTTGGATTTCCGAAGACCTGTGACAGGTATCTTCCCGAACTTATAATGTAGCTGGTAATCTGCTTTCATTATAGTCTCAGCTGACTGACCATCGATGCCAATCACAAGAAGCTGCCCCTTGCCCTCGACTTTACTTCTGAGGATCTTCCAGGCATTGATCTTCAAGCCTTCATTTTGGGCCTCAATAAGTGCCAAGGATCTTTTATCATCTTGCCCCGTGCTTCTTGGCAGGAATAGCGTGATTGTGTACATCTTGGGGATATCATCACCCATACACGCCATCAGTTCACTGCCCTTCCAGGTGTTCAATTTTGAGGCTTTCTCTATCAACCAATCAGCTGTGTCTTGGCCAGCGCAATCAACTAAAAGGAGCCCTGTTCTGAAGTACAGACCGTTGAATTTAAGTTTGCACCTCCAACCAAGTGAAACTTCCTCAATAATGGCTTCCTCTAGTGCCGATAATTCATCGGCACTAAGAGAAACCTGAGGGTACTCCCTTGGCAGAACCGCAATCCTCACACTCGACGCTGCACTTGCATAGGAGAGCCCATGCTCGCCGGCTTTACTATTGGCGGTGCTTGGTCCCGCAAATGTTGCCGACGTCCTGTATTTTTTGACATCTTGCCTTAGGGGAGGAGATATGTGGTGACTTTTCCTCTTACCCTGATCTGACTTCCTCTCGTCTACCTTCTTCCTGGCTTCTTGTGGGGACATCCCATCTGATAAAAACCGGAGGTACCATCGTGAGGCCGAACCACTCAGTCCTTTCCTCAGTGGGTCATCCAGGCCTCCTGGTTTTCCCAGCCCCGGAAGTGGACCAGAATATCGGTTTGGCCTTCTTGTTCGATTTTTATGTGGCAGAGAGGTATCTTTTAGTGGTGACTTCCCACTATCGGCGCCTTCTATGGTTTTAGCAATATCTTTTTCCGGCATGGGAGGTATTCTCCCCTTGCTGGAGGTTGATGTACCCGGAGTTGCATCTTCCATTTGTCTGGGAGGTGTTCTCCCCTGGCTAATGTTCGATGGTTCTCCTTGAGCTGCCCGGTTCGGCGAGTTGTTTCCTTGAGGTTTTCTCTTGAGATACATAAGATACATTAAACTTTCAACTATCATTATGTTTAGTCATTACAAATGCCGGTATTGTAAAATATTGAGTCCTCTGAAATTTGAATGGAATAATCGTCCCAGAAAATGTCATATTTATCCTTGGAATCAAAATTCTTTTATTTTTTGGGGTTCCTGTTAATACTTCTCTGTCAATACTTTAACGATGCAAAAACTTCACTCTCATTCTTGTACCATTGACCTAAACCTTTGAAGTATTCAAATTACCAATCAGCATAATAATGAAATTTTCAATTTCAGTTTATTCTCTTGTATTCCACTTACAATCAATGAATTTAAAAATTCAACGGGATAACCATTAACATTAATCGAACATCAGATCTTATTGTATCAAAACTATTCTTCCTTCATCGCCTGAAATGCAATTTAGAATATCATCATTGATCAAAGAGCAGACATAATTTGTTGGAGCTAACATTGAATGATCTGGTCCGATAATATAGCCTCGAAAATGTTACCATTATCAATTATATTATCTAAATTACTAATCAATTCTTATGGTAATTCGAATATATCTTCACCGAATTGTGGATACTGAATTAACTCTCCATTACCAACTTTTCTTAAAAAGTCAAAAAATTCAACTTCATTTAATTGGGCTCTCACATTTTGTATTAAGATACTGTGGTGAAATGAATTTATCAGACCCCAACGAATAAAACAATTCTCAATACGGGAGCTACGTGTTTCATGCGGAACAACAGGTAGAATTTGTCTGAAATCGCCACTCAAAAGAACAGTTTTACCATCAAATGGCAAATTTTTGTTGACTTCATCAATTGCTAAATCTCTATAAAATTGATCTACAACTTGAAATGCATTAATCGGACACATCGAAATTTCATCGATAATTATTAACGATGCACTATTTAAAATACGAACATAGACACTATAGGTGTGAAACTGAATTTTCTAAAATTGGTATTGGCTATTTGAAAGTATTATGCAAAGTTCTGCCACCAATCAAAAGTTTTGATGCAGTACCACTAAAATTAGTAACAATGCAACGAAGATTTAATCATTTACTTTTTGTGTAATTGCCATTTGCACAAACGGTTTACCACACCATGCGTGTTAATCAACATAAATTTGAACCTGTGTCGAGATATTGCACTTCACGTAGAACACGTGTAATCACTTCTTTTGTAGTTTATTTCTTCATCAAAATTTGATCAAAACCATCCGGCGATGAAACCGGAATTGGTAAACCGAATGATTGTCAATTGAGATTATGACATATGAAAATATTTTCGATTTCCAAAAGAGTGCGATTATACGTCATTTTATTATTGAACTCATTCCAGAGTGGGAGAAATAGTAGCAAACAGCTCGTGCAATTGCTTATTGCGATTGAAAGTTTTTGGCTCCATTTAAGCTATCTTTTCACTCATAATTATATTTAATTGAAAAATCAGACATTGAGCTTTGCAAACCCAAAAAAAGTGTATTTTGAAAACAAAAAAACTACTGCAGCTCATTTTAAAAGATGTTACTTAGCATAAATAAAAACTTCTGCTTGTGATGCTCTTTATCCCTCTAGAACACTTCACTTTCAATTAAACCACTATCATTAAAATATTGATAATAGGGAAGAGCGGAAATACCGTTAAATTTTTAGTTTCATCAAACATCAATTGAATTGTAAGGGTAATTTTTAGACTAACCTTTTCTATTTTCTTCCACTTTGATGGAACCTTAATGATATTAGAGATCCTCTAATTTGCTCCAACTTCTTTCTCCCACCTGAAGATGTTGGAATGAATTTTGAAAAAAAAAACAAAAACTTCAAATCGTACCCACTGTCTTTTCAATAATTTCAGGTTAACGTATGACAGCATCCATACAACCGAGCTATGCATGTTTATTGAAAAATGTTTGCAACTCGAACTGTTAACTAAATCAAAAAAACTGTTATCCTGTTAAAGCAACATAATATCACACTTACATCTTTAGTTCATCCTTTCAATATGTATGAAAATTAAATTTAATTAAAATTTGAAATTTTAAGCAAAAACTATTTTTTTTATGAAGATTCAAAGTGCTCGGCAGTGTAAAATGGTAACTGGTTAAAATGGACCCAAACAGTTTAATTTTGTGATTCGCACACCTTCACCTCTAATAGCTTTCCAACCATATAAAATTTATCGAAATCGATTGAATACTTTTTGAGAAAATGGTACCACAAATTTTTTTTAAGGCTATTTATATATAGATATTATTATAGTTCAAAACATCTCCTGACACTGTTGTAGTGTGTTTTTGGGGATTTCAGAACCTAACGTCACGTTACGATTTTAAACAGACCCAGTACGAATTTGAAGAACTTTTTTTAAACATTTTAATTTAATCAGACCCCATGTTTGAAGACGAAAGTAGCAGGTTGACTAATTGGAGCTTTCCAAATGCCAACACTCATGATAGCGTTTATACATCTACAGTAATAATGACCACTTAAAACGACTACGTCACTTGGCGGGCTATGATTTTCGCATTAATATGTATAGACAAAATGCAATGTTCGGAAGCAGTACTGATAATTGGCCTATTTTTGGCAAAACCAAATGGTGGAGGACATTCAATTACACGCAACGGAGTGCGATTTAGAGCTTGACTATATGCAGCTTAGGTTAGGTTATGTTAGGTAGAAGGGCTGACAGTTGATCTCGTTACCGTCACACTTAGATCTATATGTAGACCCGTTGTGATACCCTAGGAAATTGTATTCCACTTTATGTAAAAACCTATGTGTTCTGTTTGCAGTCAAGCCATTTAGAGGCGTTGATGAAATTCAGAAGGCTATTTGCCGAAGTTCCAGAAAGTTCCTCAAGTTCGTCATAGAAATGATTCCCTAGGTGTTTCTTTCTTAAATGACAGAGTGCTGGGCAGTGGCAAAGGAAGTGTAAGGTATCTTCATGTGCTTCTTCGTTGTGTCCGGTGATTATGCTGACAAGGGAACGGAGATGTTTCTTGTCCATTTGCATAATTTTGTCTGTTCTCTGCTTATTGAAATTTGGCCATAACTTTCTAGTTGTGGCGCATGTTTCAAGCAGATTCCATCTTTCATTGGTATTTTCTAATATTTTGTTATCAATATCCTGTTTAATGCTACAGGTTGGTACTTTGATGTGTTGTTTGGCTTGAATTGAATCAAGCGACGAACCCGTTCTCGCCAGCTCATCAGCTCTCTCGTTTCCCTGTACATCACTGTGACCAGGAACCCAGCAGAGTCTAATGTTATGCTGCATGCCAAGAACCTTAAGCTCTTCGCGACAGCAAGTCACAAGCTTCGAATGTATCTCGGTGGCAGAAATAGCTTTTATTGCTACTTGGCTATCAATAAAGAGGGTGATATCAGCTCGTGGTATCGCCATCATCGGCTTGGAAGACACTGCAAAAGTCCGGAAATCTGAAGGAGCTAGTTAGTCCCAGAGTTTCCGAGAAAATTCCTGCATCAACTCCAGTGTCCATCTTCGAACCATCAGTGAAGACAGCTATCGTAGATGCATTACTGAAAGGTTGGTTGTTTTCCCACTCCTCTCTATTAGGAAAAGAGGTAGTGAAGGGTCTGTTGAAGTTTAAATGGGGTGTTGTGTAGTCTGTGAAAACATTATTTCCCACATATCTCTGCAGAATCTGAGTATGGCCTGATGTGCTTTGCTTCCAGCATTTAGTCTGGCTTAGGCGCAGGGCACTGAATGCTGCAGATTCTTGCACGAATAGATCTAGGGGTCTCAAGATGAGTATCGCCTCCAGTCCCGCTGTGGGAGTGGTTTTCAACGCCCCCGTCATACATACGCATGCTAATCTTTGAACTTTTGTCAAGGTTTTCAGGTTTGTTGCTTTCTCAGTCGCGTTTCACCAAACTAAATTACCGTAGGTAAGTATCGGTCTAACTATTGCCGTGTAGATCCACCTGATAATTTTTGGATTGGGTCCCCAGGATTTTCCAAAGATCCTGTTACAGGAATAGAACGCAACCATAGCTTTCCTTGCTCTCTCTTTAGTGTTGAGACTCCACTTCAGTTTCTTTTCAAGAATCACACCCAAGTATTTGGCCTGATCCGAGATTTTGAGTGGAGTCCCTGTGATTGATGGTAATCTAAACATTGGTATTTTTCTTTTATTAGTGAAGAGAACCAATTCAGTTTTCAATGGATTGACCATTAGACCACAATTCTTTGCCCATGTATTGACCTTTGACAGGGCATATTTTATTTGTTCACTAATAGTGGATGGGAATTTACCTGTCGCAAGTAGTACTAGGTCATCTGCATAAGCTACTACTTTGACTCCACTATATTTTAATTTCACAAGAATTTCGTTCATAACTAGTATCCAAAGAAACGGAGAAAGCACACCTCCCTGGGGTGTTCCTCTGTAAGTGGATACTTTTAAACGTGATTTTTCCAAGTTCCCTGTTTTTTAACATGCACATAGTCCAATTTATAATTGAGTTTTCTATATTCAGCTCTACAAGGGCTCTCTTTACTGCATCGTTTTCCACATTATTGAATGCTCCTTCAATATATAGAAAGGCAGCAAGAGTGTATTCCTTGTCTTTGAGAGTTTTTTTTCAATTGTATTAACAACACAGTGAAGTGCAGTTTCAACGCTTTTGCCTTTTGTATAGGCATGCTGCATTGGGGAAATCACCTCCGGGTTCAGTGAGCTGCGAATATAGATGTCCAACAATCTCTCGAAAGTTTTAAGAGTAAACGACGTGAGACTGATTGGTCTATAGTCCTTAGCCTCCGTATGGCTGGGTTTACCAGCCTTCGGTATAAATACAACCTTGACTTCACGCCATGCTTGAGGTACATATCCCCATCTGAGGCTACTTGAGAATATGTTTTTCAGGTGTAAAGTAATCAGGTTTTCACTTTTTTGTAAAATCATTGGAAAGATGCCATCCCGGGGATTTGTAAGGGGAGAAAGAGTTTATTGCCCATTTAATCTTGTCTTCCGTTACAATGTCCGACGGTGTTCTGTGCTCTGTATATATCTTAGTTCCCTGGTTATAGCTTGGGTTAGAGCTACACCCGGGAAAGTGAGCATTAACTAAGAGTTTTAGATGGCTCTTTGGAGAGAATTTTCCTTGGTCTAGCTGATTCATTGGTGCCTTCTATTTCATCGCAAAAGGTTCTTCACGAGCTGCAAACAAAGCAACTTTCACAAGGCTGAAATTTATTTGTAATTTGGCTTATATATTCTAATGCATGACAAAAATATTGGCCGTCGAAAGTGCTTGCCAGACGAGTCTAAAGTTCGTAAAGATTTATAAAAGATATTGGATAATTTAAATTTGTTAGGTACAAGGCTCAAACTTAGTTTATGATCTATTCGTGAACAGATTAGTCAAATAATAAAGATCAGGGAATATTTCCGCAATTCTAGGGCTGCCACCTATTTTTTTTTTTCAAAATGTAGGAAACGTTCTTTTTTGAAGATTTCAGCTAACATATATGTAAAAATTAACTTTGTGAAGGTAGGTTTACAATTTTGACAGCTTTTTGAAATTTTAGAACAAATCAAGAAAGGATATTTCTTATAAAACCAACTTTCAAAAATTTTAGGCCTGTCTGGCAGACACTTTCAATTATCCGACTGGTCTGCCAAATTTCTTTCATACACAAGAAAATATCAGCTAACATATATGTAAAAATCAGCTCTTTTAAAATATGAGAATGAATAAATAAAGGATATTTCTTATAATACCAATTTTGAAAACTAAGGCTCGTCTGGCAGGAGCTTTTGACAGTCCAACTCGTCAAAAATGTTTTTTTTTATAACAAGATGACAAGATGGCTTACAGATGTGCAAAAATTAGACTTGTATAGGTAGGTGTTTTAGTTTTTTGTCAATTTTATAAAATTTTGAAAAAAAAATATGTTGCAATCCTGAGTCTACAGTAAAAGAACCATATCATTGTTTGCTCACCTAATTTAATATGTATTAAGATTATACGCAGTTAGTGTGTTATATTTAATACATTTCTCTGGCAAATCAATGACATTTCTTAATACCAACTTTAAAAATTTTTCTGACAAGCTATTTTCGTCAACCAAACCAAACACTATAAAGATATAAGTTATTCTAAATTAAAAATCCATCATTGTAAACGTAGATATGTTAAACTTGGCAGTTATTTTAAATTTTGAAATAAAAAGGTGGCAGCCCTAGGATTGCGGAAATATTCCTTGATCTTTATTTTTTGACTAAGTTTTAGTACGGTTCCTATAAGGTTTTTATTCAAATATAAATTTTAGTACATCAGGTAAAATAGGATAAATAAAACAAAAAAAATTAGAACCATCATAAAGCTTGGGGAAAACGTTTCATGTATTATGAGAATGAAAAGTCAAAAAAGTCTATATAAATATTTCACATGGAAGGGTGTTTTTTTGAGGGGGAGAGGAGGGGAAACTATGGTGTATCAAACAAAAAAAATAACTTTGGTGCAACCTAAGCATGTGATACATGTTTTAAAAGTAGTTTTGAATGCTGAATCAAATGACACCAAAATCAAGTCGATACGGCCTCCTTGAAAAATGTTACAACAGATATTTTTGTTTCATACACCATAGTTTCCCCTCCTCTCCCCCTCAAAAAAACACCCTTCCATATGTGAAATATTTTATAGACTCTTTTGATTTTTCATTCATTTAATACATGAAACGTTTTCACCAAGTTTCATGATGGTACTATTTTTTTTTTTTTATTCGAAAGACTTTCGTACCTTTACTATTTTGAATTCCAAAAATATCAACAAACTTCAGCACGAATTGTCAATTCCAAATAAAAACAAACAAAAAAACTTATAGAACCGAATTTGAGTGAACGCTACGATTAGTTTTGTGGGCCCTTGACCCGAATACGAGCAGTTTTGAAACTGAATGAAACAGATTTGTGTCGAGGGGACGTTTAGTTTAGTTTAGTTTAGTTGCCATTTTCATCGGCCCACATTTTTTTATCAGGTCCGACCGAAAATGAACCGAATACAGACCGAACCGAATGAAACCGAATTTGTGTGAAACAAGCCTAAGGAGGTAGGGACGATTTTCGGAAAATACGACTTAAATGGAAAAACGAATATTAAAAATCCACGGGAATATTTAAAATGCAAAACAATAACGGGTTTAATAGCCAGAAGTCTGTTACTGTTCCTTAATCCTACATTTAAATAATACCTATTACTTGTGTCAAACTCAAAATTTTGATAAGAAAAGCAAAAGACAATGTATGGATCAATTTTTCCCAGACGAAAAAAATGGTTATCACAATTCTGTCCGTCTTTCTATCTGTCTGGTCGGCTACAGCCTGATGGTTGGATCGATTTTTTCCACACGTTTTTTCATGTTTTATTTTTTAAGCCCACACATTAGATTTTTTAAAATTTTATTTGTCCAAACTATAGATATGCTCGATTTCTTTGAAACTAGGTATTTAATTTTTTTTCGTTAGAACAGGTTTCCCAACCTTTTTTGCGCTATGCCACACCAAAAACTATTATGTCCCTCGCCAACATTAAATTCATACAATTTTTATAAAATGTTCACTAAAAAATTTTAGAATCAGAAAATCTTTTTTTTTGAATCCTGCAATAAATTTTCCAGATGATGAACAATTACATATATAGCGGTAACAGTCACTTCACATTTTTGGATCCAATGAAGACCGTCAAAGTTTGTTTTGTAAATCAACATATTTACCTAGTTTGCATATACATGTCTGAATATCAATAAAGGTAGCGTAATCAAATATCTTCATTTTTGTTTCGACAAGTATTTTATTTTTTCCTTGAAGTTGTTTAAGTTTTTCAAAGATATCAACTTAATAGCTCAAAAATACCTAAGGTACGTACCATCGACCATTAACAAATTTTCATTTTCGGTTTGTCGCTTAAGAGAATCGAAAAGTTCCACACATGTTTTCAAACAGTTTCGACAGCCATCTTACTTCAGTGTAAAGTAGAAATCACTCATGATCTTTTTTTTTTGTTCTTTACAAAATACACAAGCCAAAGTTTGAACAAGCCAAGATTAAATTGTTCAATTACATATTTACCCGTTTAGAATTCAGAAAATTGCAGTAATAACTAAAGCATTTAAGTTCTATTCTAAAATTTTTTCATTGTATTTTCTGACCATTTTCGAAAAAGTTGACACCAGCCGATTTACAAAAATTACTTCTGACGATCTTATACGTATTAAACTTAATATGAACGACAACCTATACCATATAACTTCGAATATCACACCATAGCATTTGTGTTCGTACAACGTGAATATAAGTAAAATTAATTATATTTTATATACGAACATATTTCATAATTAAACGTTTTAAACTGACACTTTGTAATATTACAATAAATCCCATCCTTGGAATTTTAATCTCCTCAATGTCTCTGGTAGGTATAGCAAATAGCTACTCGTGTAGCTAACAATTTGATGACCTAACAAACTTTAATTATCATTCTCATCTGAGGCTAATAAATTAATTTGCAAGTTGATCCTTTTTAATTCATTTTCTCTCTTATCATGATTTAGTTTGAATATAGAACGTTTTTGCTTTCCTTTTATATAATTGCTATGGCAGCATAAAACAAAATACCTACATACATACACACATACTTATATATGACAACAAAATGTACGTTGAATCGATTTTAGGCATTTCCTGCTGCGTAGCCTTATACAAAAGTGAATATTTATACATAGACCAAAAAAAAATCTTCCCAAAAAAGGGTACATACAAATACTTATCGTAAAATTGTTACTAAACCTTTAAATAGCTTTTAGAACTTAGTATGTAATTTGGATAACAAAAGACATCTGTTTCAAAGACTTAAGTGTTTAAAGGTTGGTCGTTATTAAAATAGGAGACGAACTGAAAGGTCTACATTATATACGAATGGGTACATTCCTAAAGAAGTATGCAAGTTAGCATTATAACAATATGTACTTCGTTGTAAGAAGATTACCATTTTTCCTACATTCTATATCTAAACATAGATATTCCATAGTACCATTTTTTTGACTATCTGACAGACCTATCTGGATTATCTTTTTAATTAATATTATTTTTTCGACTACCATAGAATATTACAGAGCTTCTCCTCTATAGAGATGCATGAATGAACAATTGAATAGTATGTAATTCAATGGAATAATTCGAAATATCGACTTAAATTTATAGATTCATTTGAAATTCCAAAAAGTCAAAGTGATGAATAATTTTCAATTCAAAATAAAATTATCATTTAATAAAAATGAAATAACTTCTAATCTGAATCATTTAGGAAATAATATTAAAAAATTCCAAGTAATACAAGATATGAAAAAAACCTTTAAAAGAGCAAAGCATTCGTCTTTATTCACTTGAACGACTTTTATAAAGGTTTCAATTGTACACTTGGATATTGCTAACCACTAGCTATGGAAATGTACATACAAGACATCTAATAAATTTATCACTTTTAATACTTTGCCATGTCGATTTCACTTTATTGCTGTGTCTTGTTTTGTTTTGATTTTGTATTTAGAATCAGCCAAGCTTATGGGGAATGTCTGTAAATAGCGCTGAGCAAAGCTGGAGCGATGAGCATTGGATCTGAGCAGAATCTTTTCATCTGACATCTGCCAAACTCACAAAATTCAAAAATCAGAACTTAAAGATGTTTTGAACGATTTAAATAAACTAGTACGTCCAGCCCTCGAAACTCGAGTGGTAATAACACTATCGTCTAGTTGGAAAAATTCTAGAATTTTTACTGCTCCAAAAAAGGATGGTTTTAAGTCAGTTGGGTGACATTTGTATCAAAATATACCTTTTTTGTCAAAAAAAAAGTTTGTCCCCTATATTTCAAGCCAAAAACTGTCAAATTCATTTGAAGGATGGCTACGATGTCGAAAGATTAAAAACCCTATACAAAATCTGAAGTTTTATAATAATTTGTACTGCTCAGAAAAAGGTGGTTTTGAGGCAATTGGGATGAAAATATAATTTTTCTATTAAAATATAGTTTGTCGCCTATATTTCAAGACATCAACTGTCAAATTCCTTTGACGGATGGCTAAGATGTCGGTGGATTAAAAAACTCTAAGACATCACTTATTGTTGATGAATTTTTACTGTTCCAGAAAAAGTTGGTCTTAAGGCAATTGGGTGACACTTGGAGCCTGCATGTTAAGCCAAGGCCGTAGCGAGGGGAGGGATCACAGGGGTTTGATCCCCCCCGAAATTTTTGAGAAAGGCATTTGTAAATCATACTTTCCATTTTAGTATGAATTTTGTACTCAAATTTGTGTGATGGTTATTAATTAATTTAATTTGATTTAAGGCCGTGTACCAATTGCGTTAAAATTCTGGTTAAATTTGGTCCCAGTTAAATTTTATCCGTTTTTATAGGGGTGAATAAAATTTAAGGTTTTTGCTGTGTCAATTGAATTAAATGGGACTTTATTAAAACAAACATATCCCATTAGTTTTGTTGTTGTATTTTTTTTTGTAATGACAGTTCGCTGAACAAATAATTCAGTTTGCAAAATAAATGATCATCTGAAAAAGTATTTCAATAAATTTTATTGATTCTTTTGCATTTTGAAGGATTTATCACAGGTAATTCAAACAAACGGGGAAGAGAATTTCGAATTTTTACAAAGATGTCATTTGAAGTGTCGCAAACATTAACCTACGCTTGAAAATTTATACTTTGACAAGAACCATGAGACCCTATACAAATGAAAATATTGAATACTTCCTTGTGTTGATTTCTTGAGTTCATTATTCTAGGCCTTTGTCTATATTTCTTAATCTTTTCATTTGATTTTAGTTTTTTTTTAATTTTTCCCGAAATTATTCATGACTTCATAACAACAAAATAAAATATTTATCTACATTCATCTCCTTCACTCTTTCATGAGCATAGACATGTTAAAAATTAACCACTGGCTAAAATTTTAACGAGCTCCTGAGCAGGTTAAATTTTGACGTCTATATTCACCTCAGTAATGTCAAAATTTAGCCATGGGATCAAATTTAACCAGGATTTTAACGCAATTGGCACACGGCCTAACTCACGTACTACATAATTTTTAATGAATATTGTAAAGGTAACTACCTACCTTGATGATTTCTTAAGTCAGCCTAAAATGAGATTCGTGTATTCTGATTCCCTTAAGTCTTGGCAAAAACGAACAAAAATTTAAAGAAGAAAATTTCAATTTTTAAAAAATTTTGGATTGTGACAATTTAATGTTTAAAGACTGAATGCATGATATGGTAGACAAAATGCCATACATAACATGATTCACATACACAAGCTTATTAAAATTTTCGCGACTCTAACGGTTTTAACATGCACACCGGAAAGAACTTTTTCGACAGTGAAACGTCTACAAATTGACCTAAGAGATTCTACCGAAGAAGATAAACTTTTAGGGTTGGAGTAAATGTCAGTTGCAGTTCATCGACAAATTGAGACACTGAGGCAGTTATCATATGGGAGGAATCTATTTGTCATAGGAGTGAGTTTGCGCAGACAATTAAATGTTTGACGATAAAGCATAGTTTACAGTCCCCATGCAAAAGAAAAATCAAATTATTCAAAACAATTTTGCACCTATTCTGTGCTTAATTTTATATAATATTTTAAAAATGAAAAAAAATAAGTTTTGGATGCAAAAACAACTTATGCAAATAATGCTGTGAAGTGAATATATTTTTTTTCGGGAGCGTTAATATTTGATATTCACCACTTTTTCTCACGCGAAACAATTTCCCAATTGTTTTGCAGTTCTATGACGCCAATGGTACCTTTTAGCATGAAACTGTTAACCAATCAAACAAAAGAGTAATTTTGTACTTCACCTAAATCATTTTTGGCATGGGAAAATATTTGCATAGATTTTCGCACAGGAACTGTAAGCTAGGCTTTGTATTTTGCTTTACTATTAAAAAAAAAACGTTTACAGCACAGACATTTTTGCTTTGAATACATTTTTTTTCACCACCAAGCGTTTTCTTTTCTTTACTCAAAAGATTCGTTTACTTAGCTTAAATGGTGAAATATTTTTTCGGTAAAAAGTATATCCCCCCCCGACATAATTGTCTGGCTACAGCCTTGTGTTAAGCAAACGCATAGAATTCTTTGAACTTAACTTAAAACCGATAAAACTGTGTTACCGGCCGCGTGTAGCAGACACTAAAATTTTACTTTTCAATGCGTTGACAGCATGCGTTGGTAGCAAAAGTGACGTTGGAATAAAATTGGGGCTTAGCTGAACCAAGAGAAGTGGCATTTACATGGGATTTATCGATTACAAAGTCATTCACGCAGGTAGAGGACAACCTCTTCGGGCTAATTTAAACGAAGAGAATTATCAGCGCTTAACTTAAATACGTTTTAGTTATAAGTGCATTGATAAACTACAGCTTTTTTGGAAGCATGGATGAAATCGGTCGAAAAACGATAGCGGGGATTACCAACGCCATCACAGAAAAAAATGCAGTTTCCATTTAAACTATCGATAACATGTAAGTAATTCATTTCGGTAATACAGTTGTTCTCCGTGCTTAAGTAAAGCACCGAAAGTTCTCCGTAAATTGATGAGCACCGGCATCATTTCTTTCATCCAATTCCCTTTGATCTTTCAAAAAAAACAGAACTATTATTGATCACGTATGAGGGTCCGCTTACTGCCAGTCAGCCTGATCAGACTGATAAAAAAGTGTGACAATTTATAGCAAACATTGAAGTTTGCCTAAAATTTATCGATAGCAAAATAAGCCAGGATATTTGCATACGATTTTTGGATGCACCACATTATGTAAAAATCGCAAGAAAAATTGCATCTTTAAAAAGCTGTCTTGAGCGTCGAGAAGAACTGAACTACTTTTCTGCAGCACTGAACGCTGCCATCGGACATTCAAAATCACAACGTCACCTATTTGTCGGTTACGTTTTGATTTTGTCCAAATAAAAAAAAAACTTAAAATGATCAATATTATAATAGTAACAAATGAAAACAAATTAAACAAAGGAATAAAACAAAACAAAATTATAATATGTTTAAACAAATTTGGCGGAGTGGCAGCAGCTGGAGGAGAACCAGGGCCTAGTGACCTTACAACTCTGAACTATTCCTGTCTGCGTGTTGTTTGGTAGGCATCTAGGGGCCCGATTTGGAAGACTGAAACAGAAGGAGACTTAAAAGAGTGAAGTTGGCTGCGCTCAGCTATTTGTTCCATTCGCGCTGTCTTTTTATTCTTAGATCATGGATCGTACTCCGAGCTAGCTCTGATTGAAAAAAGAAACACAAGTTGAGTGCTCTGAGTGCCTGAGCTAAAAAAGAAATGCAGATCAGTGATGCCTGATGTAATATCTAGAATCCGGATTCCAAAAATCCATACCATTTTGTATTGGAAGGAAAAAACACCATACTAAAACGCAGTACACATATTAAAGGTAGTATCATTAGAGTTTTGTTCAGTTCTGCGCATATATCAAAATTTTGTGTCAAATGTCAATATTTGTTGTTGTTTTTATGTGTATTTAAGTCATCACGTTCCCAGCCATTTTTATCTCTGACAATTTCAATTTTAATTTGTTGTTGTTATTACGTGTGTTTTCTTCCTCACGTTCACAGCCATTTTTTATTTTCGACTGACAACCTGCGCAGTATAATACCTTAGATTTGTGTACTTTGATACTAAAGTGTGTTTTTTTTAGAGCTATAGAACTTTGAAATAGAATAAAACAAAGATGATTTTTTTAAAATGACATAAAATTTACTAAATTCGAAAGATAATCTTCTGGCATTATAATTTAAATACTATTTTTCTGGCATATGACCGCCACGACTGGTTCGGACGTAGTCAAATCGGGAGGTCCAATTTTCGATGACTTTCCAACATTAACGCGGCAAATGTTGTTCTCCAAGCGGCCAATCGTTTTCGATTTTTTTTTTTTTTACACTATCAGATCTTTGCCGAAGAGAGCTTAGTATAAGCGACATCTTGCGACCAAAGAATTGCCGAACACAAATTAAGTGCTTATCAGGCTCATCACTTAGTGTAGTGCCAGTAGTTAGTAAGCAACAAACTACTTAAGACATACACTTTACAAAATAAAATAAAAACAATAATTATAAAATAACAAATTCAATGACATTTAAAAAATTAACAATTACAAACATTTAAGAGCGTGTTACACTGGCCTTCAATGAAGCTTTGAGTCTATTCTTACTTATATTAAAATCAAAAAAATTAGAGGTCAAATTCAGAATGTTGCACATGCGGGTAAAAGGCTCATGCATTCCATAATTAGTATGATTCTTAGTACGTTCTAGACTACGAGTCTTGTGACCTCCCTCACGGTAGTTAAGGCTAGTACAAGATAATAAATCAGGTGCATCAATAACGCCCGTCAAAAGTTGATGAATAAATACAATATCATTATTAATTGTCCATTGCGCCAAAGTTTGAATCTGAAGAAGCTTAATCCGGTGTTCGTAAGGAGGAAGATTATAAGGATTGGACCACGGTAGTCCTTTCAAGGCGAATCGTATAAAATTACGCTGTACTGCTTCTAGTCTATTCTTATGGACATCGTAAAAAGAGTCCGTACCTGTTATGCGTACTCAAGATGAGGGCAAACAAGACTGTTGTAGAGAGCTGTAACATAAGGATCCTGAAATTCCTTAAAAAGAAGTGGGCCCAAATGACTACCCTAGGGAACTCCAAATATGGCAAAGAAAGGGTTGGAGACATAGCTCCTAAATCTAACTTGATAAGATCTATTATGGAGATAAGCATTTCCTTCAATAAATCAATTGGGGAACGAGCTGTGTGACATGTTTCGCCGTCTTGTAGAAACCACAGCTCCTGCTCATCATGGTTGTTCAATTGATGAACGAAAAAGTCAGTAATCACGGCTCTATAGCGGTCACCATTGACTGTAACGTTCTGGCCAGCATCGTTTTTAAGGAAGTACGGACCAATTATTCCACCATCCCATAAAGCACACCAAATAGTCAGTTTTTGTGGATGAAACGGTGTCTCAACATACACTTGAGGATTATCATCACTCCAAATACAGCAGCTTTGTTTATCGACGTATTCATTCAGCCAAAAGTGAGCTTCATCGCTAATCAAAATTCGCTTATTTCGTATTTCGAACAGAACCATGATTTTCAAAATAAATTTGCACAATTTGGAAGCGTTCAGTCGTCAGGCTATTCATGTGAAAATAACAAAACAAACTAAAAATAAATCATCACTTGACAGCTGACAAAATGGCCGCCAGTGTGCTGCCAACTTAAAGTTAAATACCTCTAAAAAAACACCCGTTATTTCAGCTTTAACTTGAAAAAAAAACAAAGCTCGCTACACACTCTCTTGGCACTTCGTTAAAAAAAAGTATGTCATCTCTTATTGGTCGAACATGACAAGCTAGTCCTGGAAATTGGTCAGCCCTAGAAAACTTCAAGACACAAGACGTAAAGGTTTCTCAAAGTCACGTGCTATTTTTGGCACCTCATTTGTGGGATATTCACAAAAAATATATAACATCCGATAGATCACTAAATCGTAATAAAATGTCACCTATATTTCAGTAATTGGTTAGCCATAGGCTTTTTTTTTGATGAATTTTTAAATTTTTTGGTTTTCAAGGTCACGAAAGATCTCTCTGTTAAATCTCATAGATAGACAAGTATTGAAACCTGCGGTTATGGTAAAAAGAATACCCCCCACCCCCCCAAAAAAAAGACTATTGAAATAATGTTCCCACCATAAATCCCACTATGAATGTTTTCCCACCAAAAAGATTTTTTCCAACCATTTTGGTTGCAAAAACCACCAATCTGGGACCACTGACGCAGATATTCAATAGCTAGTCCACAAAAATAAAAACAAAAATAATTCTCTATTATTTTCGTTCTTTTCGTTGAAATGCCATTTGTTTATGAATGCATCAATGGAACAGTCATTAAAATTGATTCCCTTAACGAAATTCAATTAGCGAATCTCGATAGACACGGCAATCACTCAATAGTTTTATATTTCCTACTAGTCCATTGAAATGTTACATAGTCCTTGCATTTTGGGTAGGAAAAGGTTTTTTTTGCTATGAAAGTGGGATCAGTGTGAGAGTGAGTATTAAACTGGATTTTAGGGGTTGAAAGCCTCCCATTTAGCTACCACCTTGAAAATTCTTGACAGTTTATGTTAACGTTCTTTTTCCAAATAAAATAAAATAAATAAAGAAGTTACGGTCAATAGCAGTCGAACATCTTAAATGTGTTCTCAACAGCAAGTTATAACCCTTTAATAATATTTTTTGAAAAAAGTTAAGTCAATTTTCAGCTGTAACTTCTTTGTTTTCAATTTAACGGTAAAAGGATGCTCTTTTTTTTAGATAATTTTACTGTCTAAATGTTATTCTCGCATGATTCTGTTGTAAAAGGAAATTGAATCCAGTTGTTGAATAACGACCAAGTCACTTTTTTCAAGATGGTGGCCTTCCCCTTACTTCGGGCACCCCAAAAACTTGGTTTTATGTTGAGAAGATGTAGCAAAACATCAACAGTACACAAAAAGTTTGTCCATCGATTAATGAAATTTTAATAAATTGTTTGACAAAATTTGCAACACCATGAAGTTCTTGCACGATTTTCCCTGAATCTATTGATTCTATGAAACAAAGTACATATGTTCATTTTTGTATGTAGAGTTAAACATAAGCTGCAATTGGTACCTTCACATTAAAAAAAAAAAACTAATAGGTTTCGAGAAATTAGGAAAACACTGAATTTAACCCCCTGCTTACCCCCCCCCCCCCGGAACTTTTAAGGAAATGCTTAAGACGTCAAAACAAAGCTCTCCACCAACATTCAGCTTTGTCGGAATTTTTTCGAAGTGAAAGTCGAATTTTCTTAGGCTAAAAGTAATAGCCCGGGAGCCGGTGACATCAAAAGTCCCGTCATCGCGGAAATGGACATAATATATATCATTGGAAAGGTAATTTTATGTACTTTCAGAAAAACTCGGTATGACAGGCCCTAGCCTGCCGAAAGTATCTGTCATACCTGTTTGAACGATGCAACCTCTGTTTTTTATAAAATTCATTGTGCCATTGTATGTATGCTATTGATTTCGAAACTACTGAATTGATTGAGCTCAAATTTTCAGAGAATATTTTGTATATACCTTTTACTATTTTCGCAAAGTTTGGTTAAAATCAGTTCACTGGTTTTTTGAGGAGGGGCAGAAATGCACGCTGGGTACCCAATAAAAATGAAGCATTTTTGAGATAAAACTTTGCTTTTAATTTTATTATTGTTCATTGAAGGGTGAGTACTAAAAAAAATTGCTTATTACAGCCTACGGACTTCCAAAAATAAGATTTGCCAAAAAAACCCGACCTGATAGTACAGTCAAACCCATTTATTTCGAATTTTTAAAACCATATTTTTGTATTTACTTTATAACTATTCATAAAAAAGTTTGATTATATAAGCAGAAAAATTTTTTGAGTGTGTTGGCATTAATGTACATAAAGTTAGAGGTCCGATTAGGCGAGAAAAATATACCTATGTACCTAAAGTTGACTGATTTTACTTGCAAACATGAAATAATCAAAATTTGTAAGTTAAAACGTTTTATCTATAATTGAATTATTGTGTATTGAAACGTGAATGAAAATTACTGCCTAAGAAGAAAAAGACCCGACGTGATGGTACAGTCAAACCCGCTTATTACGATTTTTTTCAAATCAGATTTTTTGTATTTATTTTCTAACCGTACATATTCATAAATAAACTTCGATTATATAAGCTAACATGTTTTGCGTATATACATAGCTATAAATGTACATTAAAAGGTTTGGAGTTCACTCAGGTGAAAACATATACATATCTACCTAAGCAAATTTATCTTACTTACAAACATAAAAGAATCATAATTTGTTCGGTCATTGAAGGGCGATTAAAAAAAAATGGTCTTAAATCCTCCCAAAAATATATGATTCACCGATTCCTTGTTTTTCAGCTCCTTAGTTTATACCAATCGATTTTTAATTTATAAACTAAGGAGCTGAAAAACATGGAATGGATTTCAAATAAGCGGGTTTGACTGTATAAATCATGTAATTTTGGGAGACTGTAACACTATTCTTTTATCTCTAAAATCGATTGGTATAAATCAAGGAGCTGAAAAACAAGGAATCGATTTCAAATAAGCTGGTTTGACTGTATAATCGGTGAATCATATATTTTTGGGAGGATTTAAGACCATTTTTTTTTAATCACCCTTCAATGACCGAACAAATTATGATTCTTTTATTTTTGTAAGTAAGATAAATTTGCTTAGGTAGATATGTACATGTTTTCACCTGAGTGAACTCCAAACCTTTTAATGTACATTTATAGCTATGTGTATACGCAAAACATGTTTGCTTATATAATCGAAGTTTATTTATGAATATGTACGGTTAGAAAATAAATAAAAAAAATCTGATTTGAAACAAATCGTAATAAGCGGGTTTGACTGTACCATCACGTCGGGATTTTTTCTTCTTAGGCAGTAATTTTCATTCACGTTTCAATACACAATAATTCAATTATAGATAAAACGTTTTAACTTACAAATTTTGATTATTTCATGTTTGCAAGTAAAATCAGTCAACTTTAGGTACATAGGTATATTTTTCTCGCCTAATCGGACCTCTAACTTTATGTACATTAATGCCAACACACTCAAAAAATTTTTCTGCTTATATAATCAAACTTTTTTATGAATAGTTATAAAGTAAATACAAAAATATGGTTTTAAAAATTCGAAATAAATGGGTTTGACTGTACTATCAGGTCGGGTTTTTTTGGCAAATCTTATTTTTGGAAGTCCGTAGGCTGTAATAAGCAATTTTTTTTAGTACTCACCCTTCAATGAACAATAATAAAATTAAAAGCAAAGTTTTATCTCAAAAATGCTTCATTTTTATTGGGTACCCAGCGTGCATTTCTGCCCCTCCTCAAAAAACCAGTGAACTGATTTTAACCAAACTTTGCGAAAATAGTAAAAGGTATATACAAAATATTCTCTGAAAATTTGAGCTCAATCAATTCAGTAGTTTCGAAATCAATAGCATACATACAATGGCACAATGAATTTTATAAAAAACAGAGGTCGCATCGTTCAAACAGGTATGACAGATACTTTCGGCAGGCTAGGGCCTGTCATACCGAGTTTTTCTGAAAGTACATAAAATTACCTTTCCAATGATATATATTATGTCCATTTCCGCGATGACGGGACTTTTGATGTCACCGGCTCCCTACCTATAACAAAGTTGCCAATATAAAGCAAATAATTGCTAATGGGAGATAAGGGTTCGTCCGGTGCTGCAAAAAATAATGAATTCTTGTAGAGGGTCCCAAAACTGGCTGAACAGAATAGAGTGCTGCAACTGGAATAGCTGTCAAAAAGTGTCGTACGTGATTTTTTTTTACGCGCCCACAATGCAGCTGTACAGCTTTCTGACATTTAAGTATCGAAAATAAAAACAAAAATAAAAATGAATAATGATGAAAAAGAAGCTAAAATTGCTTTACGTCCTTATGAGTGATTGAAAAGAGTTTAAAAATCACTTTAACCCACATGTAAACACTTCGTTTTGCTCGCAATTTTGAAACGTCAAAAAAGCTGCAAGCAAAAGTTAAAAGTTGGCCAACTTGTCCAGCTGCGTCTGCAGCTCCATCTGCAGCTGCGTCGTGTTCTGTTTGCATCATTGAATTTGTGTGTATTCAAAATTTTGACAGCTATTCCAGTTGCAGCTCCGTCTCAGTTCTGTTCAGCCAGTAAAATTTACTCTGCGTTCAATAGGAGCCGGGAAAATCGTATCCACGTTTTTCGACATCTATTTTTAAAATGGCGGACAACGCAATAATCCCCACCAGCCAGACTCTTCTCTCGCGAACCCAGGCAGTAAAAGAGAACATATGTATATCAAAGAAGTAGCCATACTAAAATGACTTCTCGCAAACGTCGCTAGCCTTAATAATACAGTCCCTGTAGTGAAGTCCCGTAGAAATTCCCGTACTGATTTATCTCACCACCAGAATCGATTAAAGTACATATAGGAGAGTCAGAAAAACTTGGGTAGACATCACCTTTTTCTGGAGGGGGTTTTTTAGACGCCATTTTCCAAAATGGCCGACAAATAGTAGTATACTTTGTATGGGAGAACGGAAAAATCTCCATAAAAACTAAACCACTGAACCGATTTTGATGAAATGATCAGACATGATAAAAAACAAGATGCGAAGCCAACATAATTAATTTCCGCACACTGCCACGCCCACTTTTTTGAAAAAGTAATATTATTCGTCAAAATTAATACAAATTTGGATGTTGCTTTAGTTAAACTTACAAAAATATTTTTGTATGGAATATAAGCTGTAAAAAGTTCCTACCATGCCTATTTTGTGGGCGTTTATTATTTTGTGACTTGTATGGAGTTCGTTTTAGTAAGATAAAACCTAGAACCACTTCATCCAATGCAATGAAATTTTCACACATGATAGCGAACAGTATAGGATTGTATACAATTTTCACCCATTGACACACCTACAAAATCCCATCTTATCACTCTTCCTCATTAGCTGCTAAAAGCCGAAGGATACGATATCAATTAAGATGCTTTTTGAAGTTTCCTGATTGATATTGACTAAAGAAAATCTATTATTTTTGATTTTTAGTAAAAAAAAATTACAAAATTATAAAAAATACAACTACATATATTTGCACATCATTTGTATACACATTCATCTCGTACATTACTCACCACATTTGCAATACTCTGTGCATGTCAAATACTTAAATTTACATTTACACCTTTAATTTACACTTTTAATTAATAGTTTAGGGGGTCAATTCTTGACCTGTGAAACTGTGAAACTGTGAAATGAAATCAAAGTTATCATTTCATTTTTACAGAGTTTTATCATTTTATCACTTCACAAACACGCGCAAGGCGATTCCCGAACTCGTTATGAAGAACAGCTGTCAAAGTGAGTACTAACATGAAAAATGCTACCACTTGCTCATAGAAAAAGATGATTGTGACGTCATAGAAATACCAAGATGGCGAGTTGGGTTTTTCAAATGAGCATAATTTGTCTTTGTTTATCATTTTTCTTTTCACAGGTTTTCACAGAATGAAATGATTGTGATAAACGAATCATCATATAAAAACATTTTGGCATTTGCTTTCATTTTTTCACTTCGAAAATCGCATTTTGCGTGAAGGCGTTACGATATTTATCACTTCACAGTTTCACAGATCGAGAATTAACCCCCAGGAGGCATTATGTTAAGGCACAATCTGTCAGGTGCAGGCTAGAATCTGGAAAATAGCTCTATGATAGGCTTAAGTATTACCTTAAAAAACAAAACAGCATCTTCGGATATGTCCATTTATAATTGTAAAAGATAGGGGTGGTAACTCTGATATATTCCTGCCAACAAACACGCACACAGGAATGGTTGTGAGTTATAAGTCACTAGGCCCTGGTTCTCCATGAGCTGTTGCGCCACCCAATTTATTTTATTTTTTTTATGTAAGGAATAACGAAGCTCATCGAATGTCTTACACTTTGCTGATGAATGTAAAACTTGAACAAGGTATTCCTCTACTTTGTCAAGTATTTCATCAGATAAAATATTATCTTCTGCAAATCAAAATAGTATCTATCGGTTCTGGCGATGCTTTAATTGCAAACAAGTTATCATTTCAGTTTTCACAGAGTTTTATAATTTTATCACTTCACAAACACGCGGCAGGTGTCAAAGTGAGTACTAAAAAGTACTAAAATGAAAAAAATCCACCACTTGCTAATAGAAAAAGACGATTGTGACGTCAGAGAAAGACCAAGATGGCAACTTGGGAGTATCAAATGATCACAATTTGTTTCTGTTTATCATTTTTCTTTTCACATGTTTTCGCAGAATGAATTGATTGTGATAAAAGAATCATCATATGAAAACATTTGTTTTCATTTTTTCACACTTCGAGAATCGCATTTGGCCTAAAGGGGTTATCATATTTATCACTCCACAGTTTCACGGATCGAGAATTGACCTTCTGAAAGTATGTGGGCCTTAATTAAATTGTTGTAAAGTGCAGCTCCCAGTTGTTGTTGTTCCCCAAGAGTGTGTAGAGGCACATAGCGCATTTTATCACCCACTTCCACATTGATCCACAATTCTGGCAATAACTCACTGAATTATTCAAATGTAAATCGAAGGATGAGAACAACGACATCAGTGTCATTTGATAACACTATAAGGCATTTTATGCATGACTGGACGGCATTGAACAGTTGGATTATAATTCTGCTATCTGCTTCCTCAACAAAGATTTGAAGGTCCGAGCACGTTTGAAGTTCTTTGTTATTGTTATTTATTATTAATGCAACCCTGCTGTCATTTTCCCCTGTGACGTGAGGGTTCCACTTAGAGCTGTAGTGAAGTCAGTCACTTATGCCTTCTTAATGAAGCTAGAAGCAGCAGCTAGTTGGAGCATCTCTTTGTTTTTACCCGAAGACTTGAATCTATCCATCTGTCTAGGAATACGCGTCTCCTGTTTGATATTTATCAGTTCGATTGGATCTAGAATTTTTTGTCTTTCTCTTTCATATTCGTTAAGTGACTGGTCAATGTCAAAGTCAACTCGCTTAATTTTCTTGTTTTAATGCTTTTTTGTTTTAAGAGAATGCTTAAGCCTATCACAGAGCTATTTTCCAGATTGAAGCCTGCAGTTGACAGATTGTGGATTCTCCAAAGATGCAAATGGTGTTCTTAGGCCCGATCAGTGCCTTAACATAATGCCTTCTGAACTATTAATTCCGTGCAATTTTACAACATGTTCTACTTAAAGGTGTAAATGTAAATTTAAGTATTTGACATGCACAGAGTACTGCAAATGTGGTGAGCAATGTACGAGACAAATGTGTATACAAATGATGTGCAAATGTATGTAATAGTATTTTTTATAATTTGAAAATTTTTTTCACTAAAAATCAAAAAGAACAGATTTTCTTTAGTCAATATCAATCAGGAAACTTCAAAAAGCATCTTAATTGATATCGTATCCTTCGGCTTTTAGCAGCTAACGAGGAAGAGTGATAAGATGGGCTTTTGTAGGCGTGTCAATGGGTGAAAATTGTATACAATCCTATACTCTTCGCTATCATGTGTGAAAATTTCATTACATTGGGTGAAGTGGTTCTAGTTTTTATCTTACTAAAACGAACTCCATACAAGTCACAAAATAATAAACGCCCACAAAATAGGCGTGGTAGGAACTTTTTACAGCTTATATTCCATACAAAAATATTTTTGTAAGTTTAACTAAAGCAACATCCAAATTTGTATTAATTTTGACGAATAATATTACTTTTTCAAAAAGTGGGCGTGGCAGTGTGCGGAAATTAATTATGTTGGCTTCGCATCTTGTTTTTTATCATGTCTAATCATTTCATCAAAATCGGTTCAGTGGTTTTGTTCTTATGGAGATTTTTCCGTTCTCCCATACAAAGTATACTACTATTTGTCGGCCATTTTGGAAAATGGCGTCTAAAAAACCCCCTCCAGAAAACGGTGATGTCTACCCAAGTTTTTCTGACCCTCCTATATGTACTTTAATCGATTCTGGCGGTTAGATAAATCAGTACGGAAATTTTTACGGGACTTCACTACAGGGACAGGAGTATAAGACTATAAACACGAAAGTTATTTTATGGAGCTATCATGTTTCTATCCAAAACCACAGATATATGTTCATACCTAGAAGTAGAACCTTGCATCATTTAAAATTCTGCCTGTTTCTCCTGTGTACCTTAAAAAAAAAAAAGAATTATTTAAGTTTAAAAACACCCACGTAAAAAATAATTGTTTTCAATTTTTACAAGCTTAAAAATTATTCACAAAAAAATGCTATCTAAGAAGATAAGCTCCCAATGCGTAAAGGGGCCCTCACAAATATTTTGTGTACCAATATTTTAGGGTTGATCCATGTGTTGATTTTTTTTTAATCTTACATATACCTATGTATGTCATTTTGATATTTATAATTTTGGGGCTCAAAAATTCACACAAAATGAAAGAGGAACCAAATGCTTCCTGAACGTGTTACTGTTTGGTATGGTTTTCAATTACGCCCATTTTTATTCGATGACAACCGACACGCGACGATGGGGGAAACGTTACAGTCAATGGAGCCCTACCATAACATGCCAACTGATTTTTTATGGCCAGAAATTAGATGACTTTGATGAGCTATGGTTCCGAGGAGGGCTACTTGCCACACAAGCTGCCCAACAATCGATTTATTACACACTCAATTCAATAATCGTGTAATCAATCGTTTTGGTGATGTTGCTTGGTCGGCACTGAGCTGCGATTTTTGTGGGGAGTGTCATTGAAGATTTATACTAAGCGAACAATCCACACTCGATTGAGGCACTTAAGAACAATATTGTAGGGCTCGAAACCATCGAAAATGGGTTGACAGAATAAGCCAATGCAAAGGCATTAGAAGCAGTTATTTGAATGAAATAACATTCTTTAAATTTATTACAACCATTATCTCCAAATCTCTGAAAAATCCACACAATTTTAAAAATATGCAGATACAAATTTTAAATTATTATTTGTTTGAAATCCCCATAATTTAAAAACATGCTTGTTGAAATCCAAACTAACCTTAAATAAACAAAGACGAACAAAATAAAATAGTATCTCTGTTTTGGTCTACGAGTTTTATTTTTTGTATTCTATTGTATTTCCACTCAGTCTTTTCATATTAAATTCACCTTTTTGCAAATCAATTTAATTCTTTTGAAAATTGAATTCATTCTCTTTTGTGAAAATAAATTATTCCTTTTGAAATCAAATTCACTCTTTTACAAATTGAATTCACCCATTTGCAAATTAAATTCACCTTTTGCAAACCCAATAGTTTTACATACATTTTTTAAATTGTGTACATACTACCTATATATTCTTTCATGTAATACTTACACTTTGCGCGCTCCTTACTTGTTCTTTGAGAATTGTGACGATCAACTTCAAATAATGTGTGATCCACAATAATTGTTTCAATCCATTTTTAATGGATATACTATTGATAGTATATCCTACTTCTGATTTCAGGCAATTTTAAGTAATGGAAGGGTTTTCTCCCACTATTTGCTCAATTTTGTAGGTATATCACTGGCAGGGTTGCCGTTTTAGTGACTTTGTCGCTATATCTAGCGACATTTCCACTTAGTAGCGACAAAAAAATACTTTTATGTCGCTAGATTTTTTCCAGCGACTTTTGAAGGCATGAATTTGTGATTTACGGCATGCTAATAATATCTACTTTATATGAAACATAAGGTATATAAGTTATGGTCCTAGTAATATTAAATCCATGGCATTTGAATAATAATTTGACATTTGCTATTTTCAATAATTAAAGTCTGAAATTCACCAACTAATTCCAAATTGAGAACTACCACTATGCCCAAGAAACAATTTTAGCTGTTCAAATGCTCTAACAGTAGGTACTTCTAGAGCAAATCTTAAAGCTCATTGATTTCAAAAGAAGCTCTAGATGCACTTCTAAGGTCGTAGTCTAAGGCTTGCTTACAGCGAATTCATTGAGTAAGAGAGCTAATTTTTGCTCGAAACTAGCTTGTTTTTAGAGGCTAGTTTGGCCTTGGAGCTCTTTAGGTTCATGATTTGTAAATAGCAACATTTTTGACGGCATTTTGGTTTTATTGGTTAGGGTAATATTTTATTTTTTTTTTTTTTTTTTAACACTTCAGAATTCTGTGTTGTAGTGAGCTTAAAGCAAGCTGCGTTCTACAATCAGAGGCTCATCATGAGTGCATGTGTTAGTGGTAAGTAGATTAAGCAAAGCTAACACAAGCACATAAATAAATAAAAATTAACAAAATTAAACAATAAACAAATTTAGATACAATATAGTATAAAACAATTAAATAAGGTATTAAATAACCCATACATAGACATTTACGAGAGTGGAACACTGGTTCGCAACAATGTTTTTAATCCTTCTTTAGGCAGCGTTTAAATAAAAAAGTTTGCACATACGATTAAGAGGTTCGGGATTACCATAATTGGTTCTATGAAAAGGAACGTGAAAAAGTTCAAATCTTCGTAGGTGGTGGGATCCCCCGCGGTAGTTAATACCTATACAGGCTAATAAGTCAGGAGCGTCAATTTCGCCACTGATAAGTTGATGAAAAAAAATTAAATCATTAGTAACGCGCCTTTGATATAAAGTTTGAAGTTGCAGAAGCATGATTCTGTGTTCATAAGGTGGCAGGCTATACGGATCAGCCCAAGGAAGATCTTTCAAAGCAAAACGAATGAAGTTATGTTGTATTGATTCAATACGGCTCTTGTGAATTTCGTAAAATGGAGTCCATACTTGGGAGGTGTACTCAAGATGGGGTCTTACGTAGCAATTGTATAAGGAAAGAGTAACATACGGATCGTTATATTCTTTTGCCCAGCGTTTAAATGATTATTCAAATAATATTAGGATGATATATTTCATATATGTGATAGTAGCATTTGAAAAATGCATGTGTTGTGATTAAACGCAGATTAATTAAATATTCATAGAGAAAATGTTTAACGCGAAGTTTTTTTATAAATATTACGCTGTGAAATATTTAAAAATGTTTACCTGAGCAAAGTAAAAAATTGTAAAATACATTTTTGTTTTCATTGTAATATATGTTTAAGTGTTTTTTATTGAAAGAAAAGATTTTGTATTCGTTCAAAATAAATAAAGAAAATTGATTCAATGATTTTTTTTCTGCACCACATTCTTTATTATGACCATAGTTTGTCTTCAAACGAGCTATTCTAGTACTATTTTCCATAAAATGAGAGTTTTGCGTTCAGTGCTAACAAAATATGGAGGTTTAGTATTAACCTTAATAGTCGATTTGTTGTAGCAATTTCAGAATTCTTGTTGCCAAAAAATTGCTGCCCTTAAAAAAATCTAAAATAACTAATACATTCCACGTTTTTCTTTTTTTTTGTAATAATTTCTAAGGGCAAATCCTAAAAATCTGGACGAATTTTCATAAACTGTTGGACTTATGTAACAATTTTCTTAAAAGTAATATAAGAAGGTAATATAAAATTGGGCTAACTTTTTCAAATTCTTGTCGCAAATTTGGGAAAAAGATTTCCAATTTATGATAAAATGCCCAATCTGACAACCCTGGCTTTGTTCAGACTTCACATTTCACAATATTCAGAAGATTTGAACATGCGCATGCGTTAGAGTTAACTTCTCGAAAGGTTTGTGTTAAAGTATGAATAATTTAACTTTACAGCCGTTTTTTGTGTAGCTTTTGAAATGCTATTTTTTTCAAATATCTAAATAGTATTTTGAATATGAGTTTTAAGCAGCTCTACAATGCGTCTTTATGTGCTCATATTAAACGTTGAACGTTATTAAAGAGCTACATATTTTTAAATCTTGAGTCGTTATAAAATTAATGGAGCTAAAAGTGTTCTGCGACTTCGATTATAGAATATTATTTTTAAATACGATAAAGAGAGCTGTGAATTAATCAGTTTCAGAGCCTTAGCTTTGAATTTCTATACTTACAATAACAAGCTGCTAAAGAACAGTTTGGCTTCTATAAGCTCCAACGATGTTACTTGGGTGGTCTGATTTTAAGTTTTCAATCTATTTAAAATTCGTTAGTTAGGTTTTGGTGACCTCAAATTCAGATTCCTAAATTCAGAGGTTTCTAATTTACATGCCTACTAGGAGCTAGGAGGTTAGAATTTTTGTTGCGTTATTCGGCAATTTAATTCACTTTATATTGAAAGTGTGGACAATTTCAAATGTTAATTTTAATATCGATATTAACATACACTCCTCGTCAACTGAATACGCACAAACATTTTTTAATATACTTTATCCATTTTTTCCAAACAGTGATGGTTATTATGCCATCTGTTGATGCTAACTATTCCCTTAAGATGTTAAGCAGATAATTCCGAAAGAATTATCCAAAAACAACCGTGAGTTTTTCTTCAACCACTTGCAAAGTGTTTTATATGCAAAGTAGGAGTTTTTTTTTAGTCAACTGAATAGGTACAACGCCATTTTCTTCGTTGTTTATAAGTTTTTTGGAGTGCTTGACAGTTTAAATTAACGATTTTAGTGTTTTCAGTAAAATTTAATTCTTGATTTCAAATTTTAAGAAAAATGGGTAGATCTACGTGTCTTAACAGTGTTGAAAAAGCTAAAATCGATTTACTTAGAGACCAAGGCCTAACTGGACGTGCAATAGCTGATAAAGTTGGCCGAAGTTTTAATGCAGTTTATTCTTACTTGAAAAATAAAGATGCATACGGCAAAAACATGAAGGGAGGTAAGAAAACAGCAACAACAGCAGCTGAGAGACGAAGAATTTTAAGATATGTATCAAATTCTTCTGATTCTGTGGCAAAAATAAAACAAAAAGTCGGCGTAAACGCAAGTTGCTCAAGCCATCTTAAACGAATGAAACTTAAGAAAAAACCACCACTTGATGAGAGACGGAAAATGTTGCGATTAGATTTTTCAAGACTTCACATGAGTTGGAAAAAAGAATGGTATCACGTGGTTTTTTCAGATGAAAAAAAATTTAATTTCGATGGCCCTGATGGGTTCATCTTCTATTTTCACGACTTAAGAAAAGAAAAAAGATTTTTAAAGCGCCATCATAGTCGTGAAGGAGGTGTCATGATATGGGGAGCAGTCAGTTATTATGGAACAGTTGAGCTCGAGGTTGTAACATCAAGAATGACAGCAGCTGGGTATAAAGTAATTTTGGAAAGAAATTTTCCTAAATTTTCTAACATCTTTGGACCCATAAACTGGACCTACCAACATGATAATGCGCCTATTCACTCAGCGCGCATAATAAAAACATGGATAGAGGAGCAACAAGTGCAGTTGCTTCAATGGCCGCCGTACTCACCTGATCTAAACATCATAGAAAATGTCTGGGGATGGTTAGTACGCAAAGTTTATGAGGGTGGTCGTCAGTTCGAAGACAAAGAAACCTTAATTTCTGCAATCAAATTAGCGTGGAGCGAAATTTCGTTAAATTACATTAAAAAGCTATACGATTCCATGCCGGATCGAATTTACGAAGTAATTAAAAATATAGGTGGAAGTACCCACTACTAAACTTAAACAAAAACTTGTTTCATTCCATTCCAATATCAATTTTAATTTTTGTACCTATTCAGTTGACTCAAAAAAAAAACTTCTACTTTGCATAAGTTACACTTTGGAAGTGGTTGAAGGAAAAACTCACGGTTGTTTTTGGATAAAACTTTGAAATTCTGTTATTTATATGTTACGAAAATTTTTACCATCAACAGATGGCATAATAACCATCACTGTTTGGAAAAAATGGATAAAATATATTCAAAAATGTTTGTGCGTATTCAGCTGACGAGGAGTGTATGTAGTTATGTAATCGTTGAATCTGGTCTGGACACGATCAAAGGGCACGGTAGTGCCCAGCCAAGTTCGCGGCACTACACCCTTTTTACAGGAACAAACTCAGGCGATTTTCAACCCCCCTCTAACTTCAGTACCAATAAAGTCAGAAACTTCAACTTCGCAGTATTTGCTGAGCTGATCAAACACAGGTGGCTCACCAAATTTCAACTCTTTAGCGTTAGTAATTTCCGAGATATAGGACTTCAAAAATCGCAAAAACCGTAATTGACTGACTGACTCACTGACTCACTGACAGATCATCAAAATTATGGAGCACTTCCCAACATCGTAGAAACTTGAAATTTCGCACAACGGTAGGCCTTGTGGTGCATACAAAGGAAAAAATCGAAAATCTGCAATTTTGTATTCAGGGGGCGTGGCATCCACCCACTTTCTTAAAAATTCTTATAAATTATATGCAGCACTTTCGATTGTTGTAGAACAATGAAAATTGGCAGGTCGGTAGGGCTTGAAGTACTTAGAAAGAAAAAAATTACAAAGTTGGAATTTTCGATTCAGGGGGCGTGGCATCCACCCACATTCGTAAAAATTTTTATAAATTATATGGAGCACTTGCGATTGTTGTAGAACAATGAAAATTGGCAGGTCGGTAGGGCTTGAAGTACTTAGAAAGAAAAAAGTTGAAAAGTTGGAATTTTCCATTCAGGGGGCGTGGCATCCACCTACATTCTTAGAAATCCTTATTAATTATATGGAGCACTTCCGATTGTTTTAGAACAATGAAAATTTGTAGGTCAGTAGGGCTTGAAGTACTTAGAAAGAAAAAAATTGAAAAATTGGAATTTCCCATTAAGGGGGCGTGCCATCCACCCACTTTATCAGAATTGCTATTATTTATATGGAGCACTTTCGGTTGTCGTAGAATTATGAAACTTTGTGGAGTGGTAGGGCTTGATTTTCACCTGGCAAAATAAATCTTTGCAAAAAGGAGTGAAATCAAAACAAAAACATAAATGTTAAAAAAAGAGCCAAGTTCTTATTTGTACAAGAAACCTGTGCGTAAAAAGTCTGCCAAAAAAAGTAATGAGATCTAAAACATATGCCAAGTTTTAAGTTCATGAAGTTTAATATCAAATATCTTAAGTAGAGTAATATCGAAACAATTCCAAATCATGACAGAAATTTGGTATTTAATGATTACTGATTGAAACTTGGTGGATTTACTTGGCAAGTTTTCTCTTAGTAACTTACTTGATCACAAATTTAAATTGTATGAAAACTTGACCAGTGAACCCACCAAATTTTAATCAGTAATCATTAAATACCAAATTTCTGTCATGATTTGGAATTGTTTCGATATTACTCTACTTAAGATATTTGATATTAAACTTCATGAACTTAAAACTTGGCATATGTTTTAGATCTCATTACTTTTTTTGGCAGACTTTTTACGCACAGGTTTCTTGTACAAATAAGAACTTGGCTCTTTTTTTAACATTTATGTTTTTGTTTTGATACACATTTCAAAAGAGATAAACTCAAGCCTTATAGCAACAGCGAAAAATGCACTGCCAACTGTGATTCTTTTTCTTTTTAAATTAAAAAAATAAACCTTATTGGCAACAATTTTTGTTTAGTTTTTGTAGCTGGAAATATCCAGATCTGCAAAATTGATTTTCGATCAAAAAACAAATTGATTTGTATGCCCATTGGAAGGCTTAAATTGCCAAAATCTATGTTTTGACAGATCTGAAGGGGGAAAAAATCCATTTTTGTTACCAAAGGAAAACCCCATAAATTAACTGTTATGTTTTGACCTCTTGACATTTCTTCTTCCCTTATTTTCTTTAAATATGTATAACTTTTTCGTTTTTGTAGACTTTTCTTCTGAATGGCAACCCTTTTCAGTGTGCTGGGTTATTACCTAGTTTTTCAAAGTAAATCCTCGGATAACATTCATTCATGATTATTTTATTCAGCAATAAGTATTTTGACTTAATTTTTGCATAATTTTGTCAACCAAGTGTTGCACTCAAACTTTGCGAAGGACAACATTTCTACTCAATGAAGTTTCATTAGAAAAAATTTATACTGTTGGAAAAGATTTAGTCGGAAAAACAACGAACGGACATGCCACGGTACTGACATTTTTACTACACTTTCCCAAGCCATGTGGAAAAAGTAGCAAATTGGGTGATGATATCGAATGTAGATTGTAGTAAATAGCCATTTCCACAATTCAAACCAAAAATATATACGAACATTTTACATTAAATAACAAAACAAAAAAAGCACTGGGACACAAAGAAACACAGTTGGGACGGAATTACCCATATGGGAGTTTTTGATATTCCTAATTAAGCCTAGTTTATACTTCAAAGCGAAGTGAAATCAAATTTGAAATGAAACATCACTAATAAATGAACCAAAAGGTTTTCAAAAAAATAGTTTTCGTCATAAAATTTGGTTGCAAAAAGCCCATTGAGTTGCATTTGTTTCGAGACAATTTTGTTCCTCCTTGTCACCAAAATAATTGCATTTAGTTTTTGACAGTTTTTCACGCCTAGGAAAAAAAGTATTTTTTTCTATGAAAACTACACTTCACATGAATGTATAAACCAGGCTTTATTTACAAAAAATTAAAAGTTGTTCATAAAGTAAAATATGTTTAGCTTTTGTTATTGGGGACTTCTAGCGCCTTTTTGGTTTCAAAATTTTAGCTAACCTAGTGGCATTCGGAGGTTGGTCTAATGACTTTTATTTTCAGGTTGTTACAAAATTAACACTGCAGTCAATTTAAGAGGCTGATTACCACCACGCTTTAATGAGATAATTATGTATGTCGGCATTGATAATTCTTCTTAGTGTTCAAGTAAATAACCACCTATACTCGATTGTATCAAGTTACGTGCAAGACCCCCTGACCATTATAAGGGCCTCGAATGTCACTTAAATAAATATATCCTATAACGGAGAAGGAAGCCGAGGAAGACGTACGCACATTTCCATATATCTTCGTATTGACAGTATTTGAAAAACCCCACAGGTACTCGTTCTCGTTCTCGTTCTCGTGACTCGTGAGTAAAGTACCCTCTCAGCTTTGAATACCCCTCATAAATCCAAGGAGTACTGAGTTTATACATATGTAGATATGAAATGAATATCCATTTAACATTTACCTTTGGGCATAACAATCAATCGAAGTTTAAAAGTACATAAATTTGATGGAAAAATAAAAAGAAACGAAATTTCACAGACCTTCATTGGCTCAATTAGATTTCCAATGGACCATTGAGATCTCCTTAAATTGAGACTAAGGTCGTCCTATAGTTGAATTCAATTTATTTTCAATTGAGCATAGCTCAAAGGCGCCTTATACTCGTATTACATATTTCTGAAATAATACCTGGCCAATCTTGAAGCAGCTCAACATAATATCCTTTTTTAACAAAAAAAAACATACTCGTAAAATTATTTTATTTCCAAATTGTATTTTATTTGGAATTTCAATTTTCGTTAAACAACCATATCACCCATGGTAATAATATCCTTTTCAAGGTTCATAAATTCGTTTCTGTCACATTGGCCCAATGTCACAGGGCAGATTTAAAGCCTTTTGTTTGTGTCATTAGGATCACTGGAAGGCAGTAATCTGAAAAGAAAACAACTTTTAATATTTTTTTTTCTTTTGTTTTCTATACAGACATAGGTTGAGCATATGAAATACAACCACTCAAAATCGTTATATGTGTGCCTTTCCCTTTTTACATATTTTATGTATGTCTGTATATTGTATATATAGGAATACCAAAATATAATCCATTAAAAGACTGAAAAATATAAGGTCTATAGTTTTTGCGGTTGTGGTGTTTTGAGTTGGGATTGATGGGAGGTTTTTGAAGTATGTACATTAGGGTGGTCCTTATTTGTATGGAGGAAAAAAAAAGTTGTTTGTTTTTACTGAGCACCATTTTTTTCTGTTCTTCTACATTTAAAACGTGTAGCAAAAAAATTTCATACTAATCGGATTGTAATTACACGTGCCGCAATGAGTTTGAAAATTTGAATTTTCATAAAATCGACCAAAACCGGGTGCTATTAAAAATGTGATTTGCAGAATTAATAATGTGCACTTTCAAATCTGTTACTTACTCTTGCTTCAAAATAAAAAAAATAAAAGGCCCGACTGGGTCGCACGTTCTTGCTCATAAAGTTCAATTTGCTTGGAAATTAAGAATTTTTAAAAATATCCGAGTAACTATACAAACATTTTTAAAATTATTATCGAAATCTTTTGAGCTGTTTTTAAGATAGATAAGGTTTTTCATAACGTTTGTGTAGCAAGTACCATTATTTTTGGAGCTAAAACAGTATTTAAATAATCCCTAACTCTCACAGGGGTATCAACTTTAAGCTCAATGCGGCACGTGCTAACGTGATTTAAAAAAATAAAAAAAAAATAGGGTAGTGTTTTAATTTGTCAATGAACAAAAAAAACGGGTGCTCAAAAGTTTTTAAAATAAGGACCACCCTAATGTACATACATAATGGTCCAAATGAATGTAGATACGTCTTTCTTATGTACGTGATATCACAACTTTAAGCACTAAATCGCCTGCAAATCTTCGTCAGATAAATTCTCAACATACCCTTTCGTCTATTCTTTTGAATTCGAACATGACTTGAAAAGGATATAATTTATATACCTACCTACTTATATTAAAAAATCAAAAGAATTGCAGAAATATATATGTATGTAGATATGTATAATTTTATAAATGGAATAAGAGCGGAAAAAGTTCTTAACATTAAATTCCAATATGGTCAAGGAACGTCAAACAGTTGTGTTTTAAATCGAGCAGATAAATTGAAAGAAATTTTAATAAGATTCATAACAAGCATTTTTTCTCGCGAATTATTCGAAATATTTTCATTGAATGAATGACAAATACAGAGTACGCATTTTATTTAAGCAATCACTCTATCAATTTCGAACCTTTTCTGTGAGAACCTTCATCATGCAAGAGACAAGCTACCCATCAATTCAAAATAAATAGTTAATTCAATTGTGATGGACTTGATGTGGATGCTTTTGAATGGAAGCTTTTAATGATTTGTAAAAATGAAATAAGTATACAGTGCTCGTGTACATACGAGGGTACGCCAGGAGTTTCGCTGTGGTGGTCGTGTGAGGCCCAGCACGTCAGAGGTTGCATCTCTGATGGCTTCCTGGCAGTTCTTCCACTGGTTCTCGATACTTGCAGTTGGCGGCATAGGAGGGCGCGAATGACTCGGGAAAGGACCTGGAGATTTCTTGCGACTGTGGCCGTTTGACGTCGAACTTCCTCACAGTTCCTCCCTGTTTTGACTTTGGCCTGGATATCCGTAGCATCACCTAGACTACAACGAGGTAGTGGTCCGAGTCAACGTCGCTTCGGCTCCTCGGAACGTTCGGACATCCTTGATACCGGAGGTAAGCTTTGCGTCGATCGCAATGTTGCCAATCTGGTTGGCGGTTGACTTACGAGGAATTTGCCATGTCCCCTTATGTACATATATCAAGATTCGGGAAATGCATACTTGATACCACAACGTTTCACTCCGCAGTGAAGTCGATTAGCTTGAGTTTATTATCGGAGGTGGTGTCGTGCAGGCTATATCTTCCGTTTGTGCCACCAAAGAGGTTTTCCCTTCCTAGTTTGGCATTAAAATCACACAAGACAATTTTAATGTCAAAGTTAGGGCATTGCTCATATGTCTTGTCCAGGAGCTCGTAGAACTCGTCTTTGGTGTCGTCATCTTTCTCTTTTGTGGGGCCATGCACGCTTATGAAGCTAATGCTGACGAATTTAGCCTTGATGAAACTCAAAACTTCTTGCCTACTTCTGCCTCTAACGACGAATCCACCCACGAAAAGATGCTGCCCTTGTGGTCGGTAACAGTATATGTCGCAGTCTTTCATTGTTTTTCTGCCCAGCCCATCCCATCGCTCCTTGGATGGTTGTGATGTCTGATTTGTTGTAGTCTAGGGCAGTGCCACCTCTCCGTGGTGAACATCTGGTGCCTTGTAAGAGTACTTCAATTTAAGATGGGGTTAAAATCCCTGTGGATGGTTGTTGGAGGCAACAAACGAGAGGGGGAGCATTTTCAGCAAGGCTCTTCTCCTTTCATCAAGGCAGCAGCGGAAGTATTCCCCTGATGTAATCAACAGTGGCAACTACAGTTTTATAGGTAGGTTGAACATCTTATACGGGCTTCTACGACATAATCGAAGCGCAAACCTACATTGAGTGGTTAATCCAAAATTTGCTTACTAACTAACTTATCCGGCTCTCGATTCCTGAAGGGTCTCTGCCTGAGACATTGCAGTCTTCCATCGAATGCGGTCCCTCGCACGCTCCCTCCAATCGTCCAGACCAAGTGCTCTTGCGTCTGTGACCACCTGGTCCCTGTAGCGGAGGTTTGGTCATCCTGGTTTTCTCGAACCTGGGGGCTGGGATTTAAAGATTTACTTGTTTGGAGCCGGAGTGTTGTTGTCCATACGCTCGATTTGGCTGAAGCAGTGTAGTCAACGTGTTTAGGCTCTTTGGACTACACCCACATCTTGGTGCTTGTACAATTCACGATAGAATCTTTCCCACCAATTGCCCTCTTCGTCGAAGAATTTTTCTCTCAAAAGTGGCCCAGTATCAATGCCCCTTTTTTACTTATCGTCCAGCACTCGGCGAACAAGAGTTGAACTGGTCAAATCTGCGTTTTGTATAACATGCACTTAGTCTTTCGATAAAGGAGTTTTGAACCCATTTGTTTGGCAAACCGAAGAAGCAGCGGTTCGCTAGGGTAATTCTCCGTTGGATTTCCAATAAGGTGTCGTTCGTGGAATTGATGTTTGTTCTGAGGTAGGTGAACTCCTTGACTACCTCGAAATGACTGCTACCAACAGTGACGTTTCGTTCTAGGCAATGGACAGATGATACTTTGTTTTGTACAGATTCACTTCAATACCAACGCATTTCGCCTGTTCATCAATAGCTGAGAATGCTTCTACTACAGCTCACTTGGAGCGGCTGATGATTTCGATGTCATCCGCATAGCCAAGCAGTTGAGAAGACCTGTTGAAGATATAGTGCCTTCCATGTTAATACCACTCTTACGCACTATCTGCTCCACGACCAGGTTGAAGAAATCGCATGATAGCGCATCTCCTTGTCTGCACCCTATATACGTCTGGAATAGCTTAAATGAGCTTTTACCCATTTGCACGTTGCATCGCGTATTTTGTAACGTCATGCTACATAGCTGGATCAGTTTTTTCGGAATCCCGATTTCCGATATCGCCAATAGAAGCTCTTGGCAACTTACGCTATCATATGAGGCTTTGAAATCGATGAAAAAATGTTGGGTCTTGACTTGAAATTCGTTGGTCTTTTCCAGGATTTGCATCAATGTGAAGATTTTGTCTATCGTTGATCTGCCTGGCCTTAAGTCACACTGGTTCGTGCCAATCATAGTGTTGCAGAAAGGTTTTAGACGCTTACATAGTACTTTGGATAGGATCTTGTAGGCAACATTAAGCAGGGATATGCTTCTATAGTTCTTGCAGGACATAGGATCGCCTTTTTTTGTATATTGGGCATATGGAGCTATTTGACCAGTCTTTGGGCATACTTTTCTCCTCCCACACTTGGTTGATGAGCTGGTGCATTCACCCTTCCAAAATATCTCCTCCATACCTGAAGAGCTCCGTAGGTAGGCCATCAGAGCCAACGCATTTGTTGTTCTTAAGCTTGGGGATGGCTTTCTTAACCTCTTAAGTACTGGGCGCTGGAACTGAATCTTCATTGACTGGTCTCATGCTTCTCTATTCCCCTATTACCTCCTCTACATACTGCCCATTAAGTAGTTACTGGAAATGCTGCCTTTACACGTCTACAATTCCCTGTGCTTCAGTGACTAGGTTCCCTTCGCTGTTTTGAACCAGATGCCAGTTGCTTGGATGTTTTGTAGAACCAGCGGGTGTTGGTGGCAGTGCTAGACTCTTCGAGATACTTGAGCTTAGAGGCTACGGATGGTATTTTCCTTCTGCGCAAATTTTTTTTTCTTTCTTTTTATTTTCATGGTACTCCTCTCTTGCTGCTCTTGTTTTCCGTTCTTTAATAGCGCGCATTTATCATCATACCACGGGTTCTTTTTTCTGGGTGGTTGATAGGCTGTGGTGGTCTCGGTTGTCTCCTTAATGAAGCGACACTGGTTGTTGACGCTTGTGGCTTGGATACAGCAGAGAGTTTCCCGGTCAGTTGCTCACTGTAGTCTCTGGCTTTCTTAGATGTGCTATGACATGCAATGTTGAATTTCTTCTTCGTTTTTTTTTTTGTTGGATAGTCGGGCTCTGAGCTTTGTGACAACAAGAAAGTGGTCAGAGTCCACATTTGCACCTTGGAAAGTGCGTACGTCCAAGATTTTCGATGCATGCCCTGAGCCAATTAGCACGTGGTCGATTGGGTTGGCGGTTCGACCATCTGGAGATCACCAGGTTGCTGTGTGTATCCTTCACCTGGGGAACCTAGTGCCACATATCACCGTATTACGAGCTGCAGCAAAGTTGATTAGTCGGAAGCCGTTATCTGTTGTCGTTTCTAGAGGCTGTGGTGCTTTCCAACTAATCCACCACATCCTTTCCGACTTTAGAATTGAATTCTACGAGCACGACTTTAATATGGTACTCCAGACAGGCTCTGTAGGCGCTTTGAAATTTGTCCTATGTATATCTTTAATAAAAATGAAAAAATCATAATCAGAGGATAGCAGGAGAAAGAAAGGCACTAAGATCCATGAGAATTCTAAAATTTGTTTTAGTGACTTGGACTTTCATCAATAATCACCAATGAACCAAGAGAACACTACTAAAGGAAATAATGTTGATAATTAAAAAAAAAAAATTTAATTAACATTTTTTTTTTTGGCAATAGTCACACAACGGCAATAGTCTTTGTATGCTTTTCTCTATCAGAACCATCAAAGCATTTTACACGCTCTAATTCACTTTGTAGTTTGCACATAGTGTTGGGTGTGCTCTATGTTGCACACTTCAATGTACATACAAAAAAATACTTAAAAGTCACATCAAATAAATTTAATTATTAAAATAATGCATCAAAGCGCACTTTTTCCTAATTAATTAATCAGCAATTTCGGGCAGCACAACACAAACACTGAAAATTACAAACTCGTTAATTAAGCAAAATCTTCACCTTAAGCCGACTATAATTACATTAAATTCCATATACGCGTTCTGCCTCATAAACTCAAATGTGAAACGTAATTCAATCAATAAATTAACATTAACACGAGTCTATTATTTTATTCTTGTCAAATTTACATAAAAGCTTTTAGTCATCAGGATCAGATGGCAAGATTCGTTGTTTGTGTTCTACACCACCAATACCTATACCAAAGGGGAATCAATGGAAGTGTAATTATAAATCCTTCTAAACCAATTAATATTCCACATCCACATTTGACACGCTTTCTTTCCTTCCATATAATACTACACCCACGCATACCTATAATATTATGTAGGTATGTTCGACTCCAAGGATGAGTAAGTGCGTTATCCATGAACTTATTCGAACCCCAACCTCTACCTCCATTTGTAAACTTACATAGAGTATATAGCTTCCTCAGAATGTATATGGGGACTCATATTATTTGTCGTCAGCAAGATATAGAGGGGAGTCTAAAGTGCTCCATTAGAGGACTTAATCAAGAGAATCGATTTCCATTCCAAGGTATTCGATGTTTTCGTATAGAATCAAATACGAGAAGACTATTTTCCTCTACAGAAACTTTTGTTCGATGGCGGTTAGGGATCTTCATAACAGCCTTTAGCGTTTTAGTCGTGTACTTGAATCTTTTCCTTGCTGGAAGTGGTGATGAGGTACTTTTTGCAGTAGCATCTTTACTGTAAGTGTGTGCTTACTTATGAACATTTCATGTGCAAATATTATTTTAGAGATTCTTGGTCGTGTGTTTAATTTATAAGGAATAAATAAACACACTTAGGTGCTAATTAAACCGCCTACCATCATTTCTTTTCTTTAATTAATAGCTAACGGGATATAATACTTTGTTAAACAAAATTATTTTGATTGAGAGTTAGGTTTTAATTCTGAAAACAAAAATTAGAACCACTTTAAGCCCAACCCGTTAGTTATTGCTAATTATTTTTAACGAAACAATTGTCTAGTCAACTTGCGTAATCTTGTCAAACCAACAGCTTGATGATCCAACATAATTTTGAGTAGCACCATGATTTATTGTGGTTCTCTCGAATTTGATCAAACTGGGATGCACGAGTAAGTCCCATTCACTACTTTTCACAGCCCCCCGGATCTATGGGGTGCAAAATGGGGCCTGTGCTCTGGACGGCAGCTTACAGGGGTACCTAATCTTTGTTATTATTATTTCAAACACTAATACAATTTTTTGTCAGCTTATTTTTGTGCAACATCTTTAATTTAGGTCTATTTTCAGCTCCAAGATTTTTCCAATTAGTCTTTCCTTTCTCTTAAAAAATCTGGAAAGATTGACGAAACTTATCTAATGATTGAAGATATGTGTGTGAATCGTCTTTGTTAAGCATAAAGTTGAAAGTTACAGAATAGGTGATATCAAGTGCAAGTTCATTAAAAAGTTATGCTCCCGGTTACAAAAAGTCAAACCAAGTATGTACCTATGCTTTTTTTCATTTAGGTATCCCAATAGCTGGGGGCGTCAAAATCAAGTTCTCACCCCGGTTTGGAAAAATTGAAATTCCAGGGCTGCCTCTTCATTCAATATCTCTATCAACCTTTGATAATCTATATCTGACGTGTGCTAAGCAAATTGCCAGAAAGAAGATCATCCAGCTAGCTTTAAGGGTTGCCCAACTCCTTAAGCGAAACTTACAGAGAGGAACAGGGTTATCACGGAGAAAAAGGCGCAAAAGGATTTTATTTCGTTTCTATAAAGAAAGGAAATTCACCAAGGATTCCAGTAGCAACAATGGCTTAACAAGTGAAAATCAGCAAGAACATAACAACGAAGACAGCTTAAGCCAGAACAACTTATGAAAGATCAACACCAGCAAAGGTATCCCAACCCAATGTGAAACTCAGCAATGAAGTCCAGCGAAATTTTGGATCTAAACCTGCTCAAGATCATTGAAAAAGCCCGGAGGAGTGCTGTTCCACTGAACTACTCCCTCCCTGCTTAGTGAAAGTGAAAAGTCAGTGGCAATGGCCACCTTAATGTTTCCAATATAAAACTGAAGAAAATCCGCATACTGACGTTTAATGTTAGCAGTCTAGAGAAGAAGACGTCATTCAGCATGTAAACAACACTCCCTTATGAGTGAAACCGACGTGAAAAAACAAACTTTCCGGAACTACAAAAAGAAGAATTAAAGAGGGACGGCAATATTCATCAAAGAAAAATTCTCCCCCAACAATAGCGAGGTAATCATCCCAGGACTACGGGTCAGTGAAGCCACCGCCATTATGATAACGTTAGGCACAAGGTTTTTTGCAAAGCGAACCTTTGTCTATCAACTCCTACTCTCACCTCCAAGTGGTGAACATCGGGTGCCTAGTACCTTTAACTGAAGATGGGGTTCTAATCCCTGTGGATGGTTTAAGGCGGCAGCAAACGAGAGAGGGGAGAGGAGTGTTTCCACTTAGGCACTTCTTCTTTATCCAGGTGGCAGTGGAAGAATTTTCAAGATGGAATCAACGGTGGCGTCTACAGTTCCAGTAAAGCTGAACTACTTAGTGAACACTTTATACGGGCTACTGCGACATATTCGGAGCTCAGGGCTAAAAGGAGCGGTTTATACGGCTCCCCACCCTTGGAGCTATATAGTAAGGGTCTGGTCCTCCAGGTTGGGGGTCGTGCCGTCGGGTTGACTTCCCGGCCACGTAAAGCTATTTTGCGAAGCAACAACAAGCCTTAGATACGGACGAATTTACTGTTGACGAGATAAGGACAACGAACTTCGGATCTGCACGTGGAATGTTCTGTCTCTCAATAGACCACGTACAGCCGAACATGCCGCCAACTGGAAATATCTAGAACCAGTGGAGAAACTGCCAGAAGGCCATCAGAGATGCTGCCTCTGACGTGCTGGGCCTCGCACGACCACCACAGCGAAACCCCTGGTTCGACGAAGAAGGCAAGTACATGCAGCCAAACAACAGGCATACAAAGCGGCGCTGCATAGAAGGACCAGAGCTGCTCGTGAGCTCTACCAGCAGAAGAGGAGAGAGGAACATAAGCTTCTAAGGAGGGAAAAGAAAGAGCATGAGAAGCGCGCGATCAAGGAATTAGAGGGATGGCATTGCAGGAATGAAGTTCGGAAGTTTAACCAAAAAGTGAAAAGAGCCTCCCAATGTTTCAAGGCCCAAACCAAAGCCTGCAAGGACGATCAGGGGAACATAGTGGTAGAATCGCAGTCGGTGCTGGGGATATGGAAAAATTATTTCTGTAAATTGTATAGGTAATACCATCCAGATTGCACCATTCAACCTGGACGACGTAGGCCAACAATTCCGTCCACCCGATCTCGGCGAAGTGAAAATAACTATATCTAAACTAAAGTCCAATAAAGCTGCTGCAGCTGATGGCCTTGCGGATGGCGATGAATTGGTTAGGAGTATGCACCAGTTTATCTGCAAAATTTGGTCGGATGAAAGCAGGCCCGATGAATGGAGCCTCAGCATTGCTTGCCCAAGCCTAAAAAAAGACGATCCTCTTGGCTGGACCAACTGCAGAGGCATCAGTCTTCTTAATATCGCCTACATGATCTTCTCTGCCGTATTTTGTGAATGCTTGAAACCATTCGTCAACAACCAGATAGGTCAATATCAGTGCATGAACTTAGGCCAAGAAAGCCCACCACCGACGAAATATTTGCCCTGCGGCAGATTTTAAAATCGATACCCAACACCTTTTCATCGATTTCAAAGCCGAATAATGACAGCATCTATAGACACGAGCTGTCCAGTCTAGTTTTGGCATCCTTCCCAAACTTGCCAATTTATGTAGGATGACGATGGAGAATGCAAGCTATTCCATCAAGGTCAGCAAAGACCTCACCGACACTTTTGGTTTCAAAAAAGGCTTAAGGCAAGGCGATGCGCTGTCATATGATTTATTCAAAATCGTTCTTGAAATAATATTGCAAAGCTGTCTCTTCAACAAAATCCTTAAAAGTCCGTCCAATCACTAGCTTACGCTGAAGGTATTGACATAATTGGACGAACAAAGAGTGATGTCAGCGGTGCTTTTGTGAGTATTGAGAAGGAAGCCAAGAAGATGGGTTTTACAGTGAATGAAGGCAAAACGAAATATATGCTGTTAACAAGAAAGGACATCCAACACTGACGTCTCGGACAGAACTTCACTAACTTTAGACAGCTATAACTTTGAGGTGGTCAGAGACTTTGTCTACCTAGGATCCGCTATAAGCTCAGCGAACGATACCAGTGCTGAGATCAAACGAAGAATTACTCTTGCCAATCGCTGTTTCTTTGGGCTAAGAAGGCAATTGAGGAGCAAAGCCCTCTCTCGAGCGACTTAACTGTCCCTGTATAAGATGCTTATCATCCCGGTCCTAATGTATGGTGCATAGGCATGGACACTGTTAACGGTGGATGAGAACGCGTTAGGCTGTTTTGAGAAGAAAATTCTCCGGGTGATTTTTGGTCCCGTCTGCATAGATGGGGCATGGAGAAGAAGATACAACCACGAACTGTATGGGCTGTACAGCGACACCAACCTAGCCTCAAAAGTGAAACCCAACTACGGAGATGGCTGGCTAACCTAGAGCGAATGGACACCAATGCTCCGGCCTGGAAAGTTTTAGAGGCAGCGTAAAAGGTGGCACATGCAAGTGGAAGAGGACCTTAACCAAATTTGGCGTGCGAAACAGGAGACAGCTAGCTAGAAACCAAGCCAGCTGGAAGAAGCTTGTTGGTTGAGGCCCTGGTTCACCCCGGATTGTAGCGCCACCTTAAGTAAGTAAGTAAGTAAGTAAGAGGTGAGACCCTAGCAGTCGTTAGCATCTGCTTTTAGTGCGTATCAGTGCAAGAAACATCTAAAGTGACCTGCATGTCCTAAACCGTATTCTCAAGCGATGCACCTACGGACTCATTAGTGGTGATTTCAATGCGAGACATCAACTGTGGTTGGGCGCATCAATCAAGAATGAAGGCAAAGCAATTTTGGACTGTCTCTGTTAACTGTTAACTGTTAACTGTTCAACTATCGATCAACCTAACCAGCCTTAACCAACCTATTCAAATAAATATAGAGCCGCCAGAGAACTTCATCAACTTCAGGCGACTGAATGTGGAAAAACCTCATAGGCTCATGGAAGCCAACATAACGCTCCTACCTTCTAAAAGAAACTTGCTGGACAGCATGATCTAAGCAGCCCTAGATGGTTTAAAATATACCTACGATGGCAAAGGGTAGGAACCAGCACCTTCCCAAGTAAGTGCAAAATTTGTATGCGCACAGACAACAGTGGCTGAGATTAATTCTCCAAAGGATCCATCAAAGAGATTTCAATATGACCAACCACAACTACAGAACAGTTTGGAGTGAATTGCAACGTGTTAGCATAATGTTCCGGAATTTCATAAAACACTCCAATAACATCCAGTTCCAGAAGCGACTGCAAGCGACTAAGCGAGGACCCAAGGCCTTCAAAAACATCAATAGGAATTTTGGGGAGCAGTTTGCATGTTGTTGGCAGGAATGAAGGGGACCTACAATTTTTTACCGAGTGCAAACGGCTTGATGAGAAGCACTTATTCATGACAATCATACTCTCTGAGGATTTGTTAGGTCCTCGTAAGAGCTTCAGGAAAAACATTTCTGTTTTTAGGTGGCAGTGGCTGGGAATCGAGCCCAGACCTTCAGCATGACGGTCCAACGCACTAATCATTATGCCACGAGGCACTACGGTAATCTCGAAGAAAGGAAGTTTCAACTTAGTGTCCAACTACAGGAATATACCGCTTGTCAATAACATCAGCAAAATACTGGAGGAAGTAATCCTTCGGACGCTCAAGAGTCAAGAGGTTCTACAGTCTAAACGCAATCATCCCTGACAAGCAGTTCAGCTTTCGAGAAAGCCACTTGACGTTGCATCCATTGCTAAAGTTCCAGCAAGATATTACCTCAGCGTTCAACAGTTTCCGTGTCACCATTGGATACTTCCTGGGTGTCGAGAAAACATTAAGACCATCAGATCTGGAGTCGCTCAGGGTTCGAAACTTGGCCCCTTTCTCTACAACTCGATGACATCTCACCAACCTGTCACAAGTGGGTGTTAGAACTTTCTGTATACTGATGACTGATGAAGCCGAAGCTCACATCAACAGACTCTTTTAATTCTACAGGAAATGGGACATCTGGATCGGAACTTGTCTGCTTCGGGAGCATAATTTTTCGAACTTAACAAGGCAAGGTCCTAGTCAGTTCTATTTGATCTACAGTATTAAATATATAAGAAAACGCAATACCAACATTAATTTTAAATTATTATCTTTTCTTGGAAAGTAAATGAAGAATTGTATTTTTTTTTTTGTAATTCAAAAACTGTCCAACTTCACAAAGTGCTCAAATAAATCAAAAGGAAGAAATCCTTTTGGTACACACGTTAAGCTGGATAAGCTTTAAGCCAGATGGCCATTAATTACAAAGTCGACGTCACCAAGCTAAACAACAAGAATAACAAAAAGCATGACTAAGTGAATGGAAAAACTTGAGACGGCTTGGGTGTTGAAGTCAAAGTGAGGATTATGGCTAATCTCTGCCAAAGGAATGACTAAAGTAAGGTTCTAATGTTAGTTGTTGTGAAATAGGTATTAAATTATATAAATTTTATTATCAGTCAACAATCAATAAGCTCAATAAAATAAGTGATATTGAACTATGGAATATAAAAAAAAACCTCATACCTACAATAAGCGAGGCATCTCTAAGCTAATTACCATGAAAAGTGACAACAATACCCATTAAAGTCCCCTGTAACTGCCAAATGTATTATGGAGTCGTGTCATCTAAGTGAATTATGAGTCCAAATGATATTTAATTTGGTTTATGTTCAGACAAAGCCTATTAAAGGTAGAGAAAGTTAAGTCGTATCTATGCGGGTGTCAATGAAGGCGTTCTTTACTTTTTCTCATTCTATATGGCGTCAAGTAACATAGTTAGTAACAGAAAAAAAAAATAAGACGAAATTTATTGTGAAGATAAATACCCCTAACTTTCGAAGCTATAATTCAAATTTTTATGTGAGTATGAGAATATGATTTTGGGGAAACAGGAAATCCATTTCCGCAAATCAATTAATTCGACAATAATATTCAAGAATATAAATGTTAAGATGGCAATGAATATTCAATTTTTATGTAATAACTTTTATGTGGCTATTTATTATTGAAGCAAGGTTAAAATAAAATACGTTATGCTTGAAAAACATTTAAGTTATGGCAAAAGCTTTAAACAAAATGCTGGACAAGGTTGTATTAGCCTGGCTTTCCATTTACGTGCTATAGGTTGAGTATTGGTAGCATGGAAAGATTTAGAGATTTTAATAACTTAACATGACGAGAACGAAAAAGTCCAAAAAAGTGGTTTTCGTCTTACCCTTTTTCGGTCTGTGCATCTTTACGTTCATGTTTCTAATTTTGAATATCAAACTAGAACTTTAAAGGGCTATGTGTACAAAGCCGTTGCCAGAGGGAAATTGTAGGAGTTTGATCCCTCCCGGAAATTCTTTAGAAATGCATTGGTAGATCGATGTTCAAAAAGTAGACATGTGCATTCAAGAGGACACAAGCGTCCACAAGCTTTTTTTCAAAGCGAACCTCTGTCTATCAACTCCTACTCTCATCTCCAAGTGGTGAACATCGGGTGCCTATAGTACCTTTAACTGACGATGGGGTTCCGATCCCTGTAGACGGATTTAGGCGGCAGAAAACGAGAGAGGAGGGAGGAGTATTTCCCTTAGGCACTTCTTCTCTGTCCAGGCAGCAGTGGAAGAATTCTCCAGATGGAATCAACGATGGCGTCTACAGTTCCAGTTAGGTTGAACTACTTACACCTTATATGGGCTACTACGACATATTCGTAGCACAGGCCTATAAGGTGCTGTTTATCCGGCTCCCCACCCTTGGAATTATACTAAGGGTCTGGCCCTCCAAGTTGGGGGTTGTGCGTCGTCGCGTCGGGGTAACATCCCTACCACGGAAAAACAAACTGGTTCCGAAACAACCACAAGCCTCGGATGATTTCAATGTTGACTACCCCAGCAAACGAAAGAAGGATAATGAATTTTGGATCTGCACGTGATGGAATGTCCGGACCTTAAATAGGCTACGTGCAGCCGAACAACTAGTGGAGAGTCTGGATAGGCTTAATACGGACATTACAGCCATCCGGAAGTGCGATGGGATGGAGAAGGTATACGAAGGAAGAAATCGTGGGAAATCTACTTCTGCGAGTGCTGTAAGAAGCCAAGGTCAGCGGCTTTTTGGTTCTATTGAGGACTGTAGTGGCAGGGGAGATGTTCGAAAGTTCTACCGAAGGGTGAGGCAATCTACCAAGGCTTACCAGGCCAGAACGGAAGCCTGTCGAGACGAGAGTGGGAACATGGTGGTGGACACACAGTTCGTGCTGAGGATCTGGAAACAGCACTTCTCTGGACTGTTAAACGGTGAAGATGGCCAAAATTCCGCTGTAAGACAGAACACTCCATTCAGACTGGACGATGATGGTCAAAATTTCCCTCCACCCGACCTAAATGAAGTGCGGTTAGCGATAGCCTAGCTTAAAGCGTACAAGGCTGCTGGTGCAAATGGCCTGCCAGCCGAGCTATTTAGAGCAGGGGGAGATGACTTGGTAGGGAGTATACACCAACTTATCTCCAAAATTTGGTCGGATGAAAGTATGCCAGAGGAATGGAACCTTGGTATAGTGTGCCCCATCCACAAGAAATGAGATGCTCTGACTTGTGCCAACTACAGAGTTGTATACAAAATCCTGTCATCTGTACTCTGTGATCGCTCAAAACCGTTTGTCAACGAACTGATCGGCCCCTATCAGTGTGGTTTTAGGCCCGGCAAGTCAACCGTCGATGAAATGTTCACAGTACAACAGATTTTGGAAAAAAAACTCGAAGTTTCAAAGCGATGCACACCACCTCTTTATCGATTTCAAAGTTGAATATGATAGCGTATATAGAGAAGAACTATACAGAGCCATGTCGCATCTCGGCATCCCTGCCAAACTCGTCCGTTTGTGCAGGATGACGATGGAGAAATCTCGCTGCTCCGTCAAAGTCGGTAAGAACACCACCGAACCCTTTGATGTCGAGAAAGGTTTGAGGCAAGGCGATTCGTTATCATGTTACCCGTTTAACATCATACTTGAAGCATTTGTACGCAACTCGCAAGACAACAATGAGGTTCAATTTTTCTTACTTGCTTATGCAGATGATATTGACATCATTGGGGTAACGAAGGAGCTGTTGGCAAGTATTGAATGGGAGGCGGCAAAAATGGGTTTGGCTGTTAATGAGAACAAGATGAAGTATATGGTATCATCGAGAAAGAAATCTCAACATCATCAACTTTGGCAAACGTCACGATAGATATGTACAACTACGAAGTCGTCAAGAACTTTGTCTACCTGGGTTCCACTATTACATCGCAAAATGACATCAGTGGAGAGATCAAACGAAGAATTACTCTTGTCAACCGCTGTTTCTTCGGGCTAAGAAGGCATTTGAGTAGTCAAGCCATCTCTCAAAGAACCAAGGAGACATTATATAAGACCCTAATCATCGCGGTCCTGCTGTATGAAGCAGAAGTATGGACCCTGTCAAATGCGGATGAGAATCTCCTTGGTAACTTTGAAAGGGAAATTCTTTGGGTTATCTTCGGTCCAGTCTGTATTGATGGAGTATAGAGGAGAAGATTTAATAACGAGCTTTACGGCCTTTTCAGAGACGTCAACCTGGTCAAAAAGCTGGAAAAAAACACCGGCTGAGATGGCTGGGACATGTGGAGTATATGGACAACGACGCACCAGACCGACGAGTCTTCGAATCTACCACTGATGGTCTACGCAGCAGTGGCGCACACAGGTGGAGAACGAACTCAACCAATCTGGAGCGCGTAATTGGAGGCAGCTAGCTAGAGATCGAGCTGGCTGGAAGGGCTTGTTGGTTGAGGCCGTAGACCACCCTGGACCGTGAGCGCCATCTAAAGTAAAGTAAAGTAAAGTAAAGTAAAGTAAAGTAAAGTAAAGTAAAGTAAAGTAAAGTAAAGTAAAGTAAAGTAAAGTAAAGTAAAGTAAAGTAAAGTAAAGTAAAGTAAAGTAAAGTAAAGTAAAGTAAAGTAAAGTAAAGTAAAGTAAAGTAAAGTAAAGTAAAGTAAAGTAAAGTAAAGTAAAGTAAAGTAAAGTAAAGTAAAGTAAAGTAAAGTAAAGTAAAGTAAAGTAAAGTAAAGTAAAGTAAAGTAAAGTAAAGTAAAGTAAAGTAAAGTAAAGTAAAGTAAAGTAAAGTAAAGTAAAGTAAAGTAAAGTAAAGTAAAGTAAAGTAAAGTAAAGTAAAGTAAAGTAAAGTAAAGTAAAGTAAAGTAAAGTAAAGTAAAGTAAAGTAAAGTAAAGTAAAGTAAAGTAAAGTAAAGTAAAGTAAAGTAAAGTAAAGTAAAGTAAAGTAAAGTAAAGTAAAGTAAAGTAAAGTAAAGTAAAGTAAAGTAAAGTAAAGTAAAGTAAAGTAAAGTAAAGTAAAGTAAAGTAAAGTAAAGTAAAGTAAAGTAAAGTAAAGTAAAGTAAAGTAAAGTAAAGTAAAGTAAAGTAAAGTAAAGTAAAGTAAAGTAAAGTAAAGTAAAGTAAAGTAAAGTAAAGTAAAGTAAAGTAAAGTAAAGTAAAGTAAAGTAAAGTAAAGTAAAGTAAAGTAAAGTAAAGTAAAGTAAAGTAAAGTAAAGTAAAGTAAAGTAAAGTAAAGTAAAGTAAAGTAAAGTAAAGTAAAGTAAAGTAAAGTAAAGTAAAGTAAAGTAAAGCAAGCATTGCTAAAGTATACTTTTCCGTTTGAATATGAAATTTTTTCTCAAAAAAATAGTTCAGTGGTGCTTTCGAGAGTATAGAGGAGGTAGGCAACAAAAGTATATGCGGTCAACGAGAAAGGACACCTAACACCGACGTCTTGGACAGAACGTCACTATAGATAGCTTTAATTTTAAGGTAGCCCAAGACTTCGTCTACCTAGACTCCGTTATCAACTCAGCGAACGATACCAGTGCTGATGCTGAGATCAAACGAAGAATTATACTCTTTCCAATTACTGTTTATTTGGTCTTAGTCCAATTGAACAAAAAAGCCCTTTCTTGAGCATTTAAAGTTTTCTTGTATAACAAGCGTCATCTCGGTCCTGATTAACGGTGCAGAGGCATGGACACTATTAACGGTAGATGAGAACGCTTTAGGCTGTTTTGAGTTGAAAATTCTTCGGCTGAATGAAGAAGAAGATACAACAACGAACTGTACAGGCTGTTCAGTGTCACTGACCTAGGCACAAAAGGGAAAAGCCATCGACTGAGATGGCTAGGTCACTTGGAGCTAATGGATATCAATGCTCCGGCACGGAAAGTCTTTGATTCCATCCGCAGTGGTGGAAGACAGCATAACAGATGGCGAATACAAGTGGAAGAGGCCTCAGAGAACTTGGTGTGTGAAACTGGAGACATAATTATAAGTTTGGACCATAATTACAAAGTAAATGTATTCACAAAAAAACATGAGAGCAATTTTAGCAATCCAGGGAATTTTTGTGTAGATTGTAGAATTGAGGTAACCACTTATCATCATCATTTCTACAAAAGAAGTAATTTCCTTGGCTTCTTGAACAAGACTTTCCATCTATCCCAATTGCACTGATATCATTCGATTACCTACATACATTCAACTTTCGGATAGCATAGGGGTCATTGTTCTATCTATGGACTTAAAATGATTGATTCATTATTTGTTGACAGCTCAACACGCAATTCAATTCTGGATAGGTGAAAAAGTGAAATCAAATGTCAAAATTTCTCTACGGAATAATTATTTATTTATGAGGATTAAAACCAACCAAGCCTTATATCAGCTTTGGATTAATTTTAAGGAGCTTATACTTAGTGTTCCACTCATTAATCTCATAAAATATAGGCATGTTCTTGCGTAAATTTACGACTTTGTTAGTCTTCTGTCAATAGTTGTATGGAAAATAATAAGTTTGTGTGTTGATTCCGCAAACAAGAAGGTTTTTAGCTTACTAACGCAAATTTTATAAGTCAAATCAAGGTATCATTGAGTCTCCATTAATTAAGCTTTAAAGTGTGTTAAAATGTATTTAAAAGTAATAAAGAAGGTTGTAGTTATGTATGTTTGTATTTGTGAATAAATATATTAAAGTTTTTATTTATGGGAATTGACTTTTTATAGCCAAGTTCAATCTGTTTCTCTAGTTGTAATAAATGAAGGTACCTCCCAAGTTAAAAAAAAAATAATGCCTTGAAGATCTTTAAGTACTTTTTTGTTAGGGTTCTTTTTGGAATGTTTGCTCATACATTTTTATTTATTGAACCTACATTCCTATACTTATGTAGTTGTAGTTTTATTTTTATATACCTAAAATACTTTTTTACATTTTCCTCATAACAGTCTTGTAAATATTTGTATGAATCCTTCACTAAACCAAGAAAAGGAAGCATTTCGCCGTGAGGTAAGTACAATTCAGTCACGCATTTTTTGTCTAAGGTTTCCCCTTGCTATAAATGTTTAAAGAATCAATACGTAGTTGTTGTAACTTTATAAGGCCAACTATATATGTACCCATATCCAACCCCAATATTAAGGAATGAAACAATACCGACACATATCTGCAATATCAATTCCATAGGTAAGGTTTTCCATGGATATGGTTGGCATAGTTCTCTTTTTCAGCTTTGATGCCATCGTCATTCTCTGATGGGATATATCCCCCCAGAGACTCCTTTGCAATTTCTTCTCTGTTATAAAATCGCTAAAAGTTTCTTTTAAAGACAACAAAGATGGTTTTCTTCCATTTAGTGCTCTGACTCTGGGTACCTTTGCTTATACATACATACATATAGCTTGGAGAGGATATCCTAATATTAATTTTCAATTTAAAACACGAAATTGAAAATTCCTTAAGGGCCAACCAAGATTGGCCTTGCGGGTTATATGGCATTATATTGTTGTCATTTTCATTTTGGAACTTACCAATCGACGAACCCTTTACCAAAGATGAAAATTAAATATCCAAAGCTGCCCTTATGAAAGTCGAATAACCATAAAAATATATTTGAATTTAAAGTGAAGATGTAAAACAAGACTTTACCCGACAATTGGCTTAGTTAAATTTTAATTTAGTTCTTTAGTAGTAACATTTTCTTTAATGGTATCGCATTGCAAGGCGTAATTTAAGTTTCCGATTGGTAACTTTGCAAATTGAGGTTGTTTTGGAAGATTTCAATATTGAAGGGTTAAATCTAATAACGGTAAAAACATATTAAAAGAGCTGTACTAATTATGTATGCCTTATCAACAGAGTTACAAAAGCTTATGCTATTTTAAAGAATAATAGGCTCTTCACTGAGAGCTCAATAAAGGACCTGTGATTTAAAGAAGATTCAATTTACAAGCTGTTATGGTTAAGCAAGCTAGATCAATTTTGCTTCAGAAGCTATTTTTGACATGTGAATAAAAAAAAGGGTTCAATAAATTAGGAGTTAAGAGAGTTTGTAGAGAACCCAGGATCTAGTGGCTTTACAGCTATATCTTTATCAACCATTTAGCGTTCTAGTGGCGATCAGATTTGTTAGGAAACTTACTTAAGCTCTCTTAGCCATCATATATGCATAGCTTTTTATAATTATGCTGCAACTCACAGCGAAAAAATACTCAGTTATTGTTAAAAAAAATGTCGTCTACTGTGGCGTATACGTATTATTTTTTGTTTTGTACTGCAAATGAGTGCAAATGCATGTGGCGCTGGTATGATGCATATTAACCACATAAATAGGTCTATTTGATTTCAACAAACTGAAGTTTTTGTCTGAATAGTATCACCGTTGTTGTCACGGTAAAATTGCTATATCGTAAAACACTTGTCGGTAAAATTATTTTAACATCGTGTCCTGTAACCCCAGTTGGGGCATTAGGGCCAATACAGTTGCAGTCAAAAATAATAGCAGTGTTAGCTTGGACTTGTGTATTCTGTTACAATCTTAAATACAAGCAATTAGTTAGGTCCTCCAACTTCTTTTTTGGTACAAGAGCATTTCGTCTTCTGTTTCCAAGAACAAAATTCATGGCATAACCTTTTTTTCTCCAAAAGTCCCTTTGGATGCTCTTAAAGTGTATTTCCTAGCGGTCAAAATAATAGCAGTGTTCGCAAAGTTATGGTAATAATATATTGTTTTTTGATCTCGTGATTATTTTAAGTATAAAAATAAAAGTATGACTTCGAGGCCCTTTAGCATTCCGATATTTACACCCGTAGTAAACACTATAATCCGGAGAAACGGGGAATTATCATCAACTTTTTTCTGACGGCAAAATTAACTCGTATACTCAAATTTAAAAAGACACTTCAAGTCTTTGGAAAAATAGTTTAAAATGCGAAGAAATTATAAGGAAAAACCTGAAACTCGGGGCAAAAAAAAAAAGAAAAGATTTTGTCCCCGAAATCGGTTAGGAGGATTGTGAGTTTCTTGAGGGCCCACTTTCCTGCTACTGAGATAAAAAAAAACCGTAAAATTTAAGTGTATGTAAGTGTGGAAACTTTCAGCAGGATATTAGAAATAAATAACCTTAATGCAACAAGTCCAAGAAAAGTTCAACTTTATAACAAACAATACATTGCCAAAGGAAGTCAGTTTACCAAGGCCCATGTTGATAGGCCCCTTCAGAATTGGTGGAATTACTTATGGAAGAATGAAGCAAAATTGTGCTGTATGTCAGCTCTGGTTCCCATGAACACCACGTAAAGCATGGTAGTGATCTAGCATAATGGTTTGGGTTGCTTTTCATACCATGGTGTAGGAGCCACATACTTAATAAATGGTGTGACGGATGTGGATCAGTATGCTTACATTGACATTCTTCAGGGAACCATGCTGTCTTGTTCAGAGGAGAAAATAACAATCAGATGGGTTTTTAACAAGGTAATGACCCAAAGAACACCAGCAAAACTACTAAGGAATGGGTCTGAAATATTTTAGTAATGAATTTGCCTCCCCAAAAGAGGGCCTATGTACAGATCTTAAAAAAAGTGGTTGCAGCTCCCAAGCCCACTAAAAAAAAAGCTTTGGGTCACAGTGGAGACAGCATGGAAAGTTTATCATATTGGGTAGATATAAGGCTAAGGCTTTTTTGGATAACATGAATTGACGCGATGTGAATCAGTAATAAGCAATGGGGCTACAATCAAATATCAACAACTTTTCTTATAATCAACATTTTGGTTATTTCCCAAATTTTTATGAATACTGGTATTTTTTGACTGTATGTTTTGTACCTTTAATTAATTTTTTTTCTTATTTAACGAAAACAAACATTTTCTTCTCAATACATGGGTTTATAATTATTGTGACCAGATAAATTATAAAAAGTTTAAAATGATTAATAAGCGTTATGTATTTATTTTATTGAATAATTTAGTTAAACTTTTTTAAAAATCATTTCGAATTTTTCCAATACTTACTTTACTTTCCGAGAAATCTCTAGCTAGATGACCCCATGCAGTGTAAAAATAATATTGTATGGTAAAATAATGTCAAGAACATAAATTTCAACAAAGTATTTCTAATAGAAGACAAAATATATTGGAATGGTGTTCCTTTTACAATGGCGGGGTCTGTGCTTGAAATTGTTTTGTGTTGTATTTTTTTGCACAACAACATATCTAGCCATAAGTCAGAAGTTAATGGCCGAAATAGTTAGTTTGTTGAGAATTAAGAAATTTCTAGTCTGTTGGAGTGTTGGGACAATAATATCTCTGACCTGAGCTGTTTCGAAGAGGTTTACTTAGGTGTTGTTCTTTTAGTTAATTTTTAGTCCCAGAGAGCCGATTCTAGTTCTGTGAAAGAATGAATCGAATAAATCGTTTTGACACTCACTGCTAATAGCCTATTGAATAGACTGGAAAATGAGGGGTATAAAGGAACAATTACGTGCAAGGGTTTTTATTATTGAATATGTTTGTTTGGCTCATAAGCATGCTAAAACAGAAAATGATACCATTGAATAAATATATATAGAAGTGACACCGCATTACTCAAAGCGATACTAGAAGATGTTGGCCAATAGAAACAAATAAATAGAAATTATGAAACTTTTGCGTAAGCAAACCAATTTTTAAAGGGATATTTATTTAATTAATATTTCCTTTATTACTGGTTTCCATGACAATTATGGGTCAATTTATTATTTTGTATTTAAATTTTGTTTACAATTTGTGTTATAAGGTATGGTGGTATTGGTTTTGTTTGTTTTTTTTGTTGCCATGACTATGATTTTTCAAGCTAAGCAGAAGATTTTATTTTTCTTATTGAAATATAGAACAAAATTATTTCAGGATAGTCTTATTAATATTTCATAATGTGTTTAGATAAAAAAAAATATATGTGGGAAGCTTAGAGACTTGTTGATTTTGATTATTTATGTAAGGTGGAGGGTTCATTATCATTTAGTTTCTTGTATGTATAATTTCTGTGAAAAATGGTTTTTGCTCTCAGATTTTAATTTAGGGATGTAGCTACATATGTACTGAACAAACATATTTACTGGCTCAGTAGAGTAAGTCATATTTTAAACAAGACAAACACTTTGTTTTTGAAATCGTTTGGTCACCTTCGGGAAGCTAAAATACGTGGCTTCAACTTCAACCATGAGAAATGCAACAGGTCCATTGCTAGGACATTAATTATAACATCTTGCTCAGAATCTCTGATTGATGTCTTTAACGTCTTAATCTTTCTCCTCTGTAGGAGCATCCACGCATATGAAGCTTTAGTTGGTGAATTCAGACCTGAAGTGATTTGTCATGAAGCATCGACAGATCCACGCCTAGATAGACGTTGTTTTTGGTCTTGATAAAAGTCGATACACTGTGTTCAAAAATCAGTCTTTGTTGCAAAAATCATAACACTTAAGGATATCCTATTTGTTTCTGCTTGGATAAAATTTTGTTAAAAAAACACTCATGCAACTTAACATCATAGGTAATTTAAAATGGCTAGTGCATTGGGATCTGTCACGCTGGAAGACTTGCAATCGAATATTAGCTGATTCCATCCGCCATTTTGGAGGGATTATATCAATTATATCCGGCTACAGTCAGCAGAAAATCGTAGGCGTTCTCCATTTATTATCTTAATGCTGTGATTTTTATATTAGTCGGTAAACATCGATACAAAATTGCGTCTTAGAAGGGTACGATAGTCATCTAACTGATGAGCCCAACTATCGTACCTGGGCGAAACGCAATCATGGAGTTGAGCTCACTTGAACTTTTAACTTTGAATTATATATTCGGTCACTCCACTTAAACAGAAGAATTTCTTTTCGAATTTTCTTCATATTCCAATTATTATAAAAAGCCTGAGCGCGGGCATTTGAAATTCTAAGTGTCTGAATTTAACCAAATTCCCTTAGAATAATAAAATTCATAGTATCTTAATGCTGTGATTTTTATATTAGTCGGTAAACATCGATACAAAATTGCGTCTTAGAAGGGTACGATAGTCATCTAACTGATGAGCCCAACTATCGTACCTGGGCGAAACGCAATCATGGAGTTGAGCTCACTTGAACTTTTAACTTTGAATTATATATTCGGTCACTCCACTTAAACAGAAGAATTTCTTTTCGAATTTTCTTCATATTCAGTTCTCCATTTATGCCAATGGCAGCCCACCATACGGACACTGTATAGGCCAGGAAACCACTAGAACCTCCTTCTTTGCGCAGAGGTTGTACTAAAGACCATGAAGAAACGAGGACTCTTCTTGATTCTAGTTTATGTTTCTATAGTTGATTTTGTATTGCCATAGAAAACTATGAATTTTTTTGATTCCAATTCGTAATTAGTTGAGTGGAGTCATCCATAACGTGAGAAGCGCAGTATCACAGAAAATAGAATTACATACGCATCCCAGTACATATAAAAATTACCAATTTTCAATACTTTTCCTTTCCAGCTTTTCTTCTTCCTCAAAAATTAAATCGACAGAGACGTGTATAATAAGAGTTTTTTACTGTACAGAATTTTTTTTCATCATTCATCATTCATTTGATAAAATAGGTAATGAGTTGGTTTATGCACGTTTTTCTAATATCTGTTGCTCCTACGAAAAAAAGTGCTACAATATTTTTTGTGTAGAATTTTATGAGCAATAATATAAATTCATTAATTAACCTACAGAGTTTGTTAATAGCTCATTTTTTAGATAATTTTACTATCTAAATGTTATTCTGTCATTATTTTGTTGTAAAATAAAATTCGATCGAGCTGTTAAATAAAAACCAAATCACTTTCTTTTCCAAGATGACGGCCTTCTCCCTACCCCGGGCAGGCAACCCACAAACTTGGTTTTATATTGAGGAGATATAGCCAAACACAATTCGTACAAAAAATTTTGCCCATCGATTAATGAAATTTTAATACATTTTTTTGACAAAATTAGCTTCACCATGAAGTTTTTGTACGATTTTCTCTGAATCTATTAATTGGATGAAAAAAGTAAGATTGTGTAAGATTACATAAGCTAAAATTTTTACCTTCACATTTTTTCAAAAAAACTGCTAGTTTTCGTGAAATAAAGAAACAACTGAATTTTACCCCCCTAAAAAAATTAACCCCCAGCCCAAATCACGCAAAGTAGGTAGTAAATTAGTGTTTTCTAGTGGATTTTCGGAAACAGTAAAAACACGTCAATTTTCAACTAGCGCTTGAGTCTAAATGGGTTGCCGCAGAACAAAAACCTGAAATAGAGATTTTTTGGAAATTGTTTATGCTTTCAATTGCTCTCTGATGTAATTCACGAATAATGGATAGTTTTCAAGCCATAAGTAAAAAGCTTTTGCATTTTTGTCCACGTTGCGTGACGAATTTGTGTTCGAAGACCTCAGATTCCGATTCAGCAACCCCGCAGGGAACAGATCAAAACTACCCCACAATTTGCATGCTAAGAACACAATATGACTGGACTAAATCGCAATGTAACGAAAACGATGGATTTTGAACGATAAATTGTAATATAGGTAGTACCTACAAGAATTTAGTCTGTTATATCTCTTTTTTTTTTTCAGTTCTTCGATTTTCGATTCATTCGATATCAAAACGCACGTACCAGACCCTTATATTCATATTTTGGCCAAACTAGCTGTTACTATAAGCGCTCAAAGTAAATGACGGTAATGTTTTTTATTTTTAGTTCTTATACTTACATCTTAAAATCTACTTATTTATTTTTTCAAAAGCCTTGATAGACCTTAAACTTGAATATGTATATTTAAAATAGCTTTTTATGGCCTTTAGTCAAAAAAAATTGCGTTTCGTCCGGCTTACTCAGTTGGACTAATCAGTGACATAGCGCGGGCCTTTGTCATACGCAATTTGTATTAAGTTCAGTTTAACTTTTTAGCAAAAACCACTGTAAACTATATCTAACAAGATTAGAGTTCCCAATCATTAAGCTGGAAGTTTTTTTGTCCGGGGCCGGGCATAGCTCCTATAAGGTTTTTTTACTATACAAATTCTATATAGTACTACTGAAATAAATCAGCCAAGAAGAAGACTTAGCATTAAGGATTGGACTTGTTGAATTATTTTTTTTCAGTAGAGAATTTGTATTACGTATACAAAAACCTTCTTATCTTTAAAATATTAATCATAAAATCGAACGATTTTCTAAAAATTAATAAAAAGTTTTTGGCGTTTGGAAATTCTGTTTACCATACCAACCTATATTCTGCTCCCATGCCTATCTTAAAAAAGTGGTACTAGAATATAGCTTATTTTATCTCCTGTATATTAAGAATTTTATCCAAAAGATCAGATCAATTGAACTCAAGTTGAATACCTCAGCAATGCTATGCAGATTTCGTATCAAGAAAATCAGTACATTTATTATTTATATACTAAGCTTTGAAAAAAAGTTTAATTTGAAAAGGCAACGAAAATCATTCAAAACTACAAATTCTAAAGAAAATTTAAATTTCATATTAGAACACAACTAACATCCAAAGCAGACACTACAATCGTCCTGACACCCATCGTTACCATAGTAATTCATAATAAACAAAAATAACAAACAATGCTATTATTGAAAAATTCCCTTTCGAATACACCAACTTTTTATAATTAAGGAAATTAATTTTATGTTATACACCAACCTCATCATAATATTTAAAGCGAAAGCAGAGCTATTTGAAAACGATGCGGACATTTTGCCCGGTGTCACCTTCTATTTATATTTATTCAATGATGATACTAAATTCACCCATGCCGTTCTCGAAAACTAAACCGAATTTGACAATTTTACACTTAAAACTTTTTGTTCAAAATTAAATTTTCTGTTGAAATGGATAGTTCAAAAATTATAAAAAAAATTAAGCAGGAAAATTAAACAAAAACCAATCCAAAAAAAAATCAAAGATTTCAATTTTTTTTTTATTCAATTGTGCATAATTTTTTTTTAGGCAAATATAGGGTCAAGACATGCAAAGACAAAATAAAGTAGAGACTAAAGACTTTAATATCAAAAAGTAATATTTGTTCAAAATTGACAGAATGCCCATTCAAACTTAACCATTTCTTATAATTTTTCTTAGCTATGACCCGAAAGCTCCTTTTTTAGTACAATATGGCAAATTTCACATTCGTTAAAATGTTCGAAATCAAGATTTTGATATAATATGACATAACGACTATAGAGAATATTTAAAAAGTATGTAATTTCGCAGTTTTCAAATGCTTTCAGACCTACAGACCGAACGGCTTGTGATAAATATAAGATTTGGTACCTACTAGGTGCTAGGAATGTGTAAATTTGTCATAAAATACCAAAAAATAAGCTTTCGGGAAAAAACTGCGGAAAATGATAAGAATTGGGAAAGTTTGAATGGCTTCATATATCTCTGTGATTTTTCAAATAATATGGCTTTTCTAAAATGTCATACATAATTATTAAAGCCTTTAAACCCTACTATACTTTGTATTAGTATGTCTTGAGCGTATCTTTGTTTCAAAAAAAGTTATGCGCTATTCAGATGTTTTTTTAAATTATAGATTTTCAATTTTGTTGTTTTTTGTTAACTTTTCTTGCTAAAATTTTTTTATGAAATTTTCTAAATTATCCATTAGCTTGAAAAATTTAATTTTGAAGTTTTTAGTGTAAAATTGTCAGTTTCAGATTCAAATGGAAAAGTGGCCAGTATGACCAATTTCTCAGAAACGCAAGGGAGAATTTAGTAGCATTTTTGGTTTTAAGAATGCTTATAAGCCAAACAAACATTATATTCAATAATAAAAACCCTTGCACGTTACTGTTCCTTTTTAAAAGGTCTATTCAAAAGGCTATAACTGCTAAGCTTGCTTTCACTTTTCCGATTCATTAAACACAAAAACGTGATTCTCTTCTGTGAATGCAAATCATGGTGCCCGAACCACTCTACCATATCCCCTGAAAAGAACTAAATTTTCTCACTTTTCATGTGTTTTGAAGAAGTGCATGCGAGATAAAACCACATTTTGTTCTATGGATTGGACAGAGATGGGGCAGTTTCGTTAAGCTTAGTTTATTGGTTTAATAAGGTATACATTAAAACTTGGTGCTTAATAGTACAGCAATAGATTAATGTTTAAAAATGGTCGATTTTGTCATCCTTTTATGCTTTCAATTTGAATATTCACCTGCAAATGACGTGACGGCGGAGTTGAAGAAAATTATTAATGTGAAAGTGTTTGATGTTTGGTTTTACATTTTCCGAGAACAGGAATCGGAATCAGCTCGAAAGAGTGAAAAGATTTTCGTTTCAGTTTTTATTTTGGTCCTGGCCTGAGATCAATTTTTAAAAATTAATTTTGTAGGTCTTTTGGTGAGATTTATCATTTAACTTCCAGAATAACTCTTATCTGTTGACTTTTTTTTCTAAAAGTAAAGGGTATTTTCTCTCTAAGAAAAAGTAGATATAAAATCTGTGTTGAAATATTTCAGATAATTCAGAGCTCAGTAGACTCAAATCGTCATCAACATTTATAAAAGAAGAGGTATAAGGATAATGATGCCGCAGATACCGTCTAACCATGGCTTTCAAAACCATTCTGGTCATTGTTTTAATCTCGCTTTTATCTCACCGTGTCCGTTTACATGGCTGGTCTCGGTCTCGGTTTGGTCTCGCTGTGATATTTACACGTTGGTTTTTGTTATTTGGAATTTTTTTCCATCATCTCGCTTTGGTCTCGCTATAGACTCGCCGAAACTCTTTTTATTTCAAAATTACTTTCAAATAGGTTACAATAAGCTAAGACCGTGGATACAAATTCCAAACGTGGTTTTATGTTTCATTTACACGGCTACCTGTATTGTGGATTTCTCGCAATAGTCTCGCTATAGTCACGCCTTGACAATAACACGTAGTTTTTGTCATTGTTCAACTCTCGCTGTGGTCTGGCTTTTATGTTACTAAAGTCCGGCTATTATAGCAATTACAGTTTCATTTTAGCTACATTTTTCAAGCTGATGACAACGGTGTCTGACTGGCAAAACAAAACTGTTAACAATGACAATTGACACCTTACTGCCGACTGAACATTCATACCTTAAGTGGGTCAACGGAGTTGCGAGAGAGGCACAACGGCCCCAAAGAAGGAGTGAAATCCAGATGAGAGCCTCTTGGTCAGCCAACGCAAAGTCGTTCAAGAAAACTGTGGGCTAACCTTAAAAGATCTCTCCTAGGTGATTTTTAAAATAAGATCATAACGAGATGAAATGATAACCATAAGCGAGAAAACCTCGTGTACGTGTACCTAAATGTATACGGCGAGAAGATATGAACACCATGGATGCAAACGAAAAAACAATTTGTAAACGGCCATGGCGAGGCGTATGCCATGGGACAACAATACACAAAACTACGTGAAAACGTAATCGGCAAGATGACGTCAAGAAATCGTCACTCGTGCAGTTGTCGCTATCGTTATTGTGTCCGTCCTAGTCGGTGACGTTGTACTTTGACCGATTTTAAGGTGCGAGATTTTGACCACAACCCTCATAGACGAGTGTCAGCTCAAAGACCAAAAAGAGTGAATTACGATCAGCACTTCCACTAAACTTTTATTGAAGAGTATTAAACAATGAATGACCAAACAATTCTTTGAAAATCCAAGAGTAGAGCTTTTCAATCAACAAATCAAAATGCAAATCTCCAAATGAAATTTATTTTTTTCTTTTAGCGATAAGTGGTCAGTGGGTTAACCAAAACCTAAAAAAATCAAAATTAAAGTTTCTCACTGAGAGAAACCGAAAAAGTTCCTTTTAAATTAAATGGTTATTAAGTGACCATTTTTAAAAATCTCATCAGGCAAGCGAAATCTTAAAGACTTTTCAAATAGTTGAGTTTTATTTTCGACCTCTGGTTTTATCAAATATCTCGTAAGCAGTGAATCGTACAACAAAAATAGTAAATTTTTTTGAAAGCTAGCCAACATAATAGCATAAAACACTCAAACAGATCAAATTTTCAAAAACCGAGACGCTACTCCGTAAGGAACTAAAGATTTTCTATCAAAATATGTCCGGGATGAGAGGCGATTTAAATGAGCTTCATCGTGTTTCAGCATCCACCGAATTCAACATTATTGTGATTACCGAAACCTGGTTAAAGCACGACCATTTAAATGCAGAGATATTTGATTCATCGTGGCAGGTTTTTCGATGCGATCGATTCCTTGGACTCAATCAAAACAAAGGTGGTGGTGTTTTAATTGCTATTCATACATCGATTCCATGTTTTTCTGTAAATTGTGGACTTATTGAAACTCACAGCAATCTTATCCAACAAGTGTGGGCCAAAATAACAACTAAGGATAATGACATATCTAGGTTGCTGTTATATACATCCTAGCCAGCCACATGAGGTTTATGCTAAAGCTATAAGCCATGTTTCTTCAATACTGATGACACTAAATGATTCTGACGACTTTCTTCTCTTTGGAGACTTTAATCTACCGGGACTTCACTGGATCCCTTGTGATGACAACAACTTCATTTTTGATCCTGTTAACATTACGACTGAACATACGACTGAACAACTAGCTTGTGTTATTAATTTCTTCTTTGACAATGGATATAATCAAATTTGTAATCTTAGAAATAATTTTTCAAACGTTCTTGACCTAGTTTTTACAAATATTTGTGATAATTTTATTTTAGAAGAAGCTTCATCCATTTTAGCTAAAAAATCAAGTATTTTCCACAAAATATTTAAAATTAGATATTTCTATGCAGATAAAACACGGTCCTGGGTGAATAATTGCAATCTTGTTTATGATTTTAAAAACGCAAACTATGATCAAATCAATAATAACATAGAAAACATAAATTGGTGTGCATTTTTAGCCAACGGTGATATTAACGATAAAGCCTTTAGGTTTAAATATCAATTAAACTCTATTTGTGATTGCTTTGTTCCTAAAAAGGTTAAAACCTCAACCAATACTCCACCATGGTATGATAAAGTATTGATAAACTTAAAGAATAAAAAAAACAAAGCACATCGCAAATGGAGTTCTTCGGGTAACTTAGAAGATTTTGAGACAATTAAGTGGTTAAATCAGTATTTCTGTGATTATGACAAAATTTGCTACGATAGATATATCTATAAAACTGGGTCAATCATAAAATCAAATCCTCGTCATTTTTATAAATTTATCAACTACAAAAGAAATGTAAGTAATTTTCCATCGAAAATGCGCTTTGAAGATAAAAGCTATTCTGACTCAAATGAAATATGTGATATGTTTGCATCATTTTTTGAATCAGTTTATACTGAACCAATAAACTTCAAAAATGACGATTTTAGTCACATGACAGGCAACATTGTAAGCCTTTCTCAAGTTTCAATTAATCTTGAAGAATTGGTGCTTGCATTAAAAAATTTAGATGTCAACAAAGGTGCTGGCCCTGATGATATTACCCCCCTTTTCTTGAAAAAGACTGCAAACACAAATACCCCTTTTGGAGCTTTTCAATAAATCTTTAGAATGTGGTGTTTTTCCAGAAATATGGCGTGAATCATATTTAACTCCTATTTTTAAAAGTGGCGACAGGTCGGACTTAAAAAATTACAGAGGAATTGCAATATTATCGGCCATTACGAAAGTTTTTGAAAAGCTAATATCTGAAAAATTGTGTGTAGGGTTGAAGCCAGTTATAAGTGAACATCAACATGGTTTTTTCAAAGGAAGGTCCACTGCAAACAATCTTTCTGACTATACTTCTTTTATTTTAACTGAAATGGAAAATAGAAACCAAGTTGATGCAATCTACACCGATTTCAGTAAGGCTTTTGATTGAGTTGACATTGGGTTGCTAACTTTTAAGTTACAGAAAATTGGAGTACGAGGTATTTTATTAAAGTGGATTTCCTCATATCTATCAGACAGAAAGCAGTATGTGAAATTTTGTGGTGTAAATTCTCGGGCAATAAATGTTACTTCGGGAGTTCCTCAAGGTAGCCACCTTGGTCCCCTGTTCTTTTTATTATTTATTAATGATTTGACTGAATTGTTTGAATATTGTCAGTTTCTGTTATTTGCAGATGATCTCAAGTTATTCAATGTAGTTAACAATGTGAGTGATGGGCTCAAAATGCAAAAAGATGTTAATACTCTAGTCAAATGGTGCAATATAAATGGTATGACGTTAAATGTCACAAAATGTAATGCAATCTCTTTTGCTAGAAGAAAAAATGTATGTCTTATAAACTATATTATTGACGGAAAAAACATTGAAAGAAGTGACGTTTTAAAAGACTTGGGCATACTTGTCGATTCTCGCCTCACTTTTAAGCATCAAAATGACACAGTTTGTTCTAAGAGCAACAGCATGTTAGGATTTGTGAAGCGTAGGTCAAAAGAATTTAATGACCCTTATATTACCAAAGCAATATATTGTTCCTTAGTTTGCCCTCTTCTTGAGTACTGCAGCATCGTTTGGTCACCTTTATTTGATGTCAACGTTAAAAAACTAGAATCCGTCCAAAAACAATTCCTTTTATTTGCACTGAGAAACTTCAATTGGAATCGTGAGAATTTTGTGCTGCCTCCATACGAAAGCCGTTTAAAACTAATAAATTTGTTAAGCCTTGCAAAACGTAGGATGCTTTCTGAAGCCCTCTACGTTTATGATATTGAATGGTAATATTGCTTCAACCACTTTATGTTCTAAAATATGTATAACAAATTCTCGTTGTCTAAAGCATACCAAATATTTGAAAGTAGCAATACATAAGACAAGTTATGCAAATCATGAACCGTTCAACCGTTGTAGTATAACATTTAATAAATACACTGGCTTCTACAATATTAACATGAGTAGAGAAACTTTCAAACAAAATATATTGTCTCTTATGATGTGTGAATCTTCTTTGTAAATTTTGTTATCTATATTTTTATTTCTCTTATTTTATTTTAATAGTACTTAAATTTACTTAAATGTATATTAAAATAATGTATATTCAATTATTAATTATTAATCTATTATTTATCTTTTTTCTAAATGATGTAAATCCATTTTCTAAGCCTTAAATTGTTGTCTGATATTGACAAAAAAATAAAACTAAAACTAAAACTAAAACATAAATATTCCATTATTTTATTAGTTTTTTTAAATCAAGTTGCTTTCGTTAAAGTCAATATTTTTGGAAAAATTGTGAATTTTATTTCAAGTTGATTGTTTTCAAAAATATATTTCCATAAAATTGAATTTCTCTAAATTTTTTCACAAAAGCAACTTGATTTAAAAAAGCAAATTAAAGAAAGGAGCAATAGGTTTCCAAAAAATTATTTTTTTTTTTTTCACTAACTTGGTTCACGAGATATTTGATAAAACCCGTTTCCCATCTCCCCGTCCTCCTAACTTAGATTTAGATTTGGGGGACACCCCCGAACATATTCCATCAAGAAAACAAGTTTAGTAATAAATTGCAGAACCCGGCTCCTGGTCCTTACAGTACAGCTTACAGTAAGATTTTAGTTTGTGTCAGACACCACTTTCTGTATTTTAAAATATGTTCAAAAGATAATTAAGTTGAAGTATTTTTCATCTTATTTCCAACAAATTTTAATTATTCTCATTCTTTCAGATGGCAATTAATCTCAGAGAATTCTCGTAAAAATAAAATCTGAGCGGGTTATATACAGATTTACCTCAAAGCATTAAAAAACAAACAAAATCTCTTTTTGATCAATTATTACGAAGGTACATAAACATATATCAGTAAACTTCTTATCGAATTCTTACGTAATATAACCTATGTCACATAAATCTACACAGGTACTCTTCCCTTTCCTTCCGCAATTCGCCGGGATAACCTGTCGAGATATTCCAATATATCACAAGGCAACCATCTAATTTATCGCACCTTTTCTTGTTCCTTTTCTGGTGTCTATACGCAGCCCACATATTTAGACAATATAAAAGCTGCGCCCCTGGGCAAAATGTCGTTCCTTCGTTCGTTGGTGCGTGACTTATCTATTCCGGAACTATCCCTTCCCTATACTACATTATTTGTTTTCTTCGCCATTTTATCTGGGACTACAGCTACTTTGACATTTTCAGGATGACTGTGCTTGCCGCTTACCTACTGCCTGGTATTTTTTTGGAAGGTGGGGGGCTGGGGTGATTGTGCGTTCGGTGAAATTTTATTCTTCAACTTTTATCTCTTCAGGTTTTCCATTTCAAGCTTTCCATTCTGCGACGCCATCGATAAGAAAAACGAATTTTGTGTATTTGTGTATAAAAAGATTTTCTCTTTTATGGGATGGTTTGGTGGTATTGTGTTGTATGCTGTATGGTGTGGTGGTATGGTGTTGGTAAACTAAAGAGTCCTTCTCCATGTCCTTTATATTGTTCTTAAAAATGTAATAAGCTTTAGATGCGGGACACTCTGGTGGTGAAATAGGGGGTTGTATTTTATTACTCCGAAACGGTGCCGTTTCGAAGTTTGTTAACGCTAACCATGATGCCTTACCACTGTTTATTTGAGTTTCAGAAGATAATTGCGTTTGAATTTCCTCTCAGCAAATTGCCCTATTATCTCTCAGGCAGTTTGGCAGAAAGTTTATTTTCAAATGTTTCACGTTTCAAGAGAATTGTACGTGTATAGTCCTTTTGCAGTCAGAAAAAGCATATTACATACATCCTCGTAGCTAGCTGAATTGCTTTTAATAATATTAAACTGAAATTTAATTCTGAGGATACGTTTAAAATAATTTTAATAAGAAATGAGATTTTGCGTGATAAACCAATTGAAGACTTGGACTAACTTATATCATTAATTATTTATGGTGGTAGTATTTGACAAAGTAAAATAAATGAGAACACAAACTTTTTATGAAGGTACTCGTAAATTCTTTCTTTTTGAATTGTTCAAACATACAAAAAATTCCTATTGTAGAAAAAAAAGTACTTTAAGTCATCTTTAATAAAATAAAAGGAAGACTTTTGAGAAAATATGAACATTTTTAAGCTGAACATTTTCATTGCGTCTGTAACCATATTGGACGGCTGCAAAAGGTGTCTGTTTTGACATAGTGGGCAGCCTCTACTTAGTTCTGTGTTCTACCATAGAAAGGGCCAGTGTGCCTGAAAATCTGAGCTTATGTATGTTATTAATCATATCTCGGAAAACACCATGGTGGAAGGATATATGCCAGCAAATGAACTATGACAAGAACTCTGGTAATGAGTCCCCAAGAGGTCACCATTTTATGAAGAATCTTTCGGCAGCTTCGGGTACAGTAAAACGCACATTGGATTCTGGATTGAAGCATCTTTCATGTACCAGCGTCAATCAGTACACCATAGTAATAAATGAATCGCCAACCAATAGTGGAATTCTTTCAAGAAATGCAAATTGTACTTTTGGCTACCTTTTACAATGATCGGAGCATGAAACGTTCGATCCTTGTACCAGCGAAGGTAGATATGAGCAAGTGAAATGCTTCGCCTTAAGATCAATATCCTGGGCATAAGCGAAACTAAGTGGAGAGGAAGAGCTGAAATCAGATCTGACACACTAGACAAACGAGAATGCTGTATTCTGGGGATTTTGAAAGAGAGGGTGGCCAAAAGTTGCTTGATATAGAAATTATATTGAATGAAGAAGCAAGGCATGGTCTTATTCCCTGGGAGCAAGATTAATGACAGCAAAGTTTCTTCAGTGCTACGCCCCCACAAATGAAGTGACCGAGGAAGGCAAAACCACGTTCAACACTCATCTCAACTCAGCTTATACAGGAGTTCCGAGAGCCAATATCATAGTCAACATGCATGGGAGACCTCAATGACCAAGTTGGATCAGACAATTACGGCCTGGAAAGCGTGATGAGAAAAAATGGCTTGGTGTCAGGGAACATACATCTTAACTATGTCACCAACCTTAATGACGGAGCTTTGTCATTAAACAGAATTCAAAAATTTATGAGATGTGGGGTGAAATAAATAGGTGTTTTTACTAAGGCTGGATTCAAAACTGTACCCAAGCCAACGAAAGTTAGAGACTCTTGGATATCCCAAGACACCTGGGATAAGATCGAACTTCGCAAATCGTTGAAAAAGAAAATAAATACCGAAGCAGATGTTCAAAAAAATGCTGAATTGTGGAGCGAGCATTGCCTTGCATATAAGACGGTCTATCGCTGTGTGAGGCGTGACAAGAGGGTGAGGTTAGATAGACTCGCAGATGATGCGGAAAACGATGCAAGAAGAGGAGAAACGTGAGAATTATACCAAATATCCAAAGATGTAATTAGGAAAAAAAGCAACACCAATCATCCTGTAGTGGATGTGGATGGCACTTTTTTGGTATCAATTGAGGATCAGCTACGCAGATGGAAGGACCATTTTTGTGCCCTATATACTGAGTGAGGATTCAATTTCGTAGAGTACTGCAGTGCCCCATCTTAATGAGATGCGCAGCTCCTAAAGGGGTATTGACAGCGAACCCCCTACTGTATCGGAAATTATAACATCAATAAAACTCCTCAAAAACAAGGCAGAGCTGGACTTGACGAAAACCAGCTGAATTCCTGAAAGCCGATCCCGTAACAGCGGCTGGTGTTCTACACCCGTTGATACAAATCATTTGAGAAAAAGAAAGCTATCCCAAGGATTGGAAGGAGGGTGTGATTGTTAAGCTGCCAAAGAATAATGACCTTAAGAATTGCAAGAATTGTCGTGGTACCACCGTTTTGTCCGTTTTCCCAATTCTCGAGCGAATAAAAGATAGAATTGAGTCTACACTCAAGAGACATCAAGCTGGCTTTCGCAGTGGTCGATCGTGTGTCGGCCATATCAACACCCTGCGTATCGTCCTCGAGCAGTCGCTGGAATTTCAATCAACGCTTAACCTCATGTCCATGGATTTTGAGAAGGCCTTCGATCGAGTTAACCGAGATTGTATGTACATATATGTAGATCGTTGCTTTGTAGAGGAACTCCCCAACAAATTGTTACCATTATTAGACTTGTTTCATACATTTTCGGTTTCATTCGGTTCGGTCTATATTCGGTTCATTTTCGGTCAGGCCTGATAAGTGTGAACCGATGAAAACGACAAGAATAAAAACCTAATAGAAATCAAATAGCACCGAATGTCCCCTCGAAACGTATCGGTTTCATTCGGTTTCAAAACTGCTCGTAATCGGGTCTAGGGCACACAAGACACAAATTAATCCTAGCTTTCACACTTATTCGGTTCCATTTGGTTTTTTTTGTTTATTTTTATTTGGAATTGACAACTAGTGCTCAAGTTGGTTGATAATTTGGGAATTCAGAATTGATATTTGAATAAAAGCCTTAGCGGAACCATGTGTATGTGGTGAAAATTCAATACTGAAACCGAAAACGAACCGAATGAAACCGCATATGTGGGAAACAAGGCTTTGGGAGTCCTACAACAATGCAAGGTGTTTTGTTTTACACAAGAGGCAGCTATCCGACTCTTTCATAGTGCGACAGGGTGTGAGACAAGGGGATGCTCTAACGCCAATTCTCTTCCTGCTAGCGATGGGCGACGTATTAACAGCCAGTGTTGGTACACCTGAGCAACGCAGGGTATTCAATGTGGACCGTTTGAAAAGTTCAGTTAATTAGACTATGTCGATGACATATGTCTACTACTAATAGCCATTCCACACTATCCCACTGAGTATTAATACATGTCAAAAAGTGTGAAGAAATCATGTATAATAGTTGGGAAACAAAATATGAAATTTCATCACACACAACTTGACAGCGCATCCGACACGATTTGACATGTGTTAATACATGGGAATATTTAGGATCGGTTCTAAAACCATCACACTTTTTATCCCACTTGGGCGTTTGAGGTTATGGTGAAACTGATTTTGTTGATGCAAGTGTGGAAGAAAAATATGAAAGTCAGTTACATCACACAAATTTGGCAGTCGTATGAAATTTCTTCCCACTTTATTTTGACATGTGTTAATACTTTGTGGGATAGTGTAGAGGCACTTTAAATAACATTAGTGGGCTGAAAGGGATGTGCCAAACACTGCAAGTGAAGGGAGAGTCGAGTGGTCTAAGAATATACAGCAAAAAGACAAAAATAATGCGCACAGGCCGCTCCACACATCAGCGTATATTTCTACAGGAGACGCCAGTTGAAGAGGTTGAACAATTTAACTACCTTGGAAGTATTGTTTCTGCAAATGGCAGTACAGACTTGGACGTTAAAAGTAGAATTAATAAGGCTCGTGCTGCCTTTGTCCCCAATTTGAAAATCCAGTAAAATCTCCTTACACACTTAGCTGATATTCATCGAATCCAATATCAAATCCGTGCTGTTTGTTATAAGCTTGGGAAACCTGGAAAGTCACGACTACCATCTCGAGGAAATTGCACGCTTTTGTGAATCACTATCTACGGCACATCCTAAAGATTTACTGGTCTCAAATTTGATCAACCGAGGGTTTATTGTGGTTCAAGACAAGTCAAGATGGCTGGACGGCGACATAAGAAAGCGTTAATGGCAGTGGATTGGTCACACACACTGAGGAAACCACACGATGAAATTATAAAGCAGTCCTCTGAATGGAATCAGTGGCAGATCTAGTGGGGGAGCCATACCCCCCCCTCACAGTTGATTAGTACAATTAATTACATAGCAAAATATAATACATTACGCGATGTGTCATTTTTGTGTTCGTTTTCAAATCTAAAATTTTTAAAAATACTTCATGAAACAACCAAAGAATGATCCCTTAAATCATAGATAATATTTGTGATTTTCTGTAGTATTTATTAAAACAAGGTTGAGATTGAAGAATTTGCATGAAAGTATGTTTTTCTAAGTCCCCAAAGGAATTGGATAAAAAACCGAAGATGAGACTAAGCAATTTGATTATAAAAACGAAGGCTTTATTTATTCCAAGCCTTACAAGAGGGGCAGAAAGTCAGAGCTGGGGCTACCAATTTACGCCGAAAATGTGTTTTTCCAAGCCCTAACGGAATTGCAATGGCTGTATTTTATCCCAAGTCTCAAAGAAATTCGACGAGGTTGGGCTTTACAATACACGTAAGATGTTGTTTTCCCGAACTGAACAAAAATGTGATGTTGGGCTTAACAATTTATATCTTAACTGTGCATTTTTAAGTCCCTAGGGAATTGATAGAAATTGTAGGATCATTCAAACAAAATGGCGAGGGCGTGGCTGTAAATAGTTGATTTAGCCAATATCAATAATAACATGTTTTAGCCAATATCTTTGGAACACGTTTAAATTTTGCTCCCATATAAAATTCTCCCAAAAATTTTGCCTAGTATTTTCGGAACGCAAGTTAAATTTAATATTTGTTTTACATATGTGATATTCTCCACAAAAATGTTATGTAAAAATTTCAGCTGGTGTTTGGAGATAAATCTGGGAGCTGAAATTCAGCACGATCTGAGTACTGCCTTGATGTATAAATTCTACAAGAAAAATTCAATATAAAAAGAAAGACATTTGAATTATCATAACAACAAAAAGTAAGAATTCGCACCCTCAGTATTCATTATGATAGCGCGGAAGCTTTGAATCCTTATATTGAGAGTTTTATTATTATCGAACAAAAATCGTTTATAAAAAACAGCATTTTTTATATTTAATGTAAATTTTGGATGCAAAACAAAAGTGAATGTTTTAAAACAACAAATGGAATGCAGATTTCACTTTGCCATACATTTTTTAGATATTTACGACATCAGTAGTATAGGTGAGTGCCTTGTTGACTTTTATGTTAAGACAATAGTCACATATCTCGACATCTCGTATCCAAGTTGTATAAAATATTTATTTATTTCCTCTTTTGCTTTTCAGGCCGTATAATGGCTTCCTTAGATTGTATACCAATCATAGTGATTTCAGCTTCGAATCCTTTAGGTGTATGTTCTTGTGGAAAAGTAGTTTTACCTATACTCCTCAAGGGTAGAGGAGTTACTACCCTTAGAATTTCAAAAACAAAGCAACCGCTAGGTAATTTGGAGAATACTTAAAAGGATTTGGATGATGGAAGATCGATGCCATTTAGACATTTAGAGTCCTACAATCAAAAGGGTTCGAAAAGTTGTTTGGAAAAAAGTACAAGAATTTTTTCAATATCTATGCAATGTGTTTACTTTATATACATAGATTATAAAGCATAAGTCAAAGCCATTAAAATGTAAGTAAATTGAATTATTCTATCAGAAATAACTTTAAACTAAAAAAAACATGTAGGTTAACTTTAGAATATTTAATTAAACTTCCTTTGAATTTTGAAAAAAATTTAAAATGACTTTGAATATGTCCTTTTTCACCTCTGATAAAATTCTTTATTAAAACAAACAGCTCTCTCTCGAAATGCATACTTTCAAAACTTTTAATTTGATTTCCTCCTTGGTTGCGAAGCCAATAAAAACGGCTAGGTAAGGATACTCGTTTTTATGACGTACTTTTTTATAGGTAGTAGGTATACTTGGATTTTCTTCAGCCTCCCTAAATGCACACACTCACATACAGACAGGTCTAACTATAGTGGCTTATGGAAAATTCACTTCTACGACCACCAGCCACCGCCGCAGTCTTTGTTGGTTTAGTTATTCCCATTTTTATATTTTATTAAACTTCCAGGTGGATGCTCAATAAATGATGCCTAGGAAATTGCATTATTGAGCTTCTTGTTGGCCAGGTAACCATATAGAAAAGAAACGAGAGAATGTGCATTGTACCTACAGAAGAGGAAAGTTACTCCTGTTTCAAAGGTTAAAGGTTGATATACCGCATTATGGGTAATGTGACTACATCAATACTGAAGAAGAAAACACTCCAATCAATTATTTTTAATAAAAGAAGCTTTGTTTATATTTGGTTCTATTAAGACAATTTTTTTTCGAATTAAGTTCCTACGCATATTATTCCTTAATAGATCTTCAACAGGCTTAAACTTTTTCAAATAGTTGTTGTGCTGTTAAAGCAATATCTGCTGAGTGCAGATGCTGTTAACTCTAGCGATGAGGTCTATTTCTAGATGAATGTGCTGTACGCCTATGTATGTACATATGTGTCATTTACAAAAACTGCAGATTTGTGAAGATACACACGATATAAACCAGTACCAAATTCATCCATGTTTAGGGCGGCTTTTGATCTGATGTAATCAGCGGTCCGTATACCAACTTCTTTCCAAAACGGAACTGGCACCGATAAGGCAACTTCTTATTGTGTTAACTCAGAGATGACATAAAAACCAGCATTTACTTCCAATAAGACACTGCTACGTGCCACAAATACCACGATTAACATTCTGCATGAGCTATTTTAAGGGCATGTTTTAAGTTACACATTTTTATAATTGTATCATGTAACTATATATTTATAGCATTTACACATAGGTTCTTATATATATGACCCTAGAATTGTATTGAAAGTATGGATTTGCTATTATTCCAACACCAAAGCGGTTGGTGATGCTGTATTGCTGTCGACCCTTTTGATATAAGAGTTACGAGTAATTACCTTAGAGATTGTGTTTTATGACTCACATCTGTAAGCATTGGGTTTATTAGGGGTGTCAGCATTTTTTTTCTTCAGATATTCAAGATAGGTAAGATGGATCTTGAAGATGATTTCAAGAGACGTAACTTTTGCTATGGGACATTTTCCGAAATTAAATTTTGAGACCCCCCAGCCGTTTTTGATAAAAAAATAGGAAGGTCCAGGAAAGCATTGAAAGTTTCGATATGTGGTTACAGTCACATATAATAACATTTTTGACTGTCGCAACATCATTATCAAGTCATGTAACCCCGATTGGGGCAAAGGGCCCCAACTCGACGTCCCGAACGTCCAGCCACTTTTGACTTGTCCTGCGGCACAATTCCTCGTTTGATATTATCTAGGGCCAGCGAAATTTTAGGATGTGGTGAAGCCAGTGATTCACAAAAGTTTGCAATTTCTTCGAGATGTTAGTCGTGACTTTCCAGGTTTCACAAGCTTATAAAAGCACAGATTTGACATTGGATTCGAAGATTTGATAGGATTTCCAAATTGGGGACAGAGTACCGAAGGCATCACGAGCCTAATTAATTCTACTTTTAACGTTCAGGTACGTACCACCATTTGCAGAAACAAAACTGCTAAGGTAGTTAAACTGTTCGATTTCTTCTACTGGTATCTCCTATAGAATAAAACGCTGCTGAGTGGAGCAGCTTGTGAGCATATTTTTTTTTGTCATTTGCTGTTTACTCTTAGACCACTCGCCTCTCCCTTCACTTGCAGTTCTTGGCACATCCCATGCAGCGCACTGATGTTATTTGCCGGCAAACATATATGTCACTGGCAAAGTGTCTCTATATGACTGAGCCTTTCAAACGGTCTTCAACTCCATTGAATACCCTGTCGCTCAGCTGTATATACACTGGCCGTCAATAAGTTGTCCATTGCCAGCAAGAAGAGAATTGGCGATAGAACACTCCCTTGTATCATCCCCTATTGCACTACGAAGGAGTTGGATAGTTGCCCATTGTGTAAAACCAAAAACCTTGTGTTGTTGTAGGACTCCTTAATAATGGCAACAATTTTTGGTGGAACTCCTTTACCAAGCAACGATCTCCATATACATTCTCATAAGTTAATTCGATCGAAGGCCTTCTCAAAATCCACGAACATGAGGTCAAGCGGTGATTGAAATTCAATCGACTGTTCAAGGACGATAGGAAAAGTGTTGATATGGTCGACACATGATCGACCACTGCGGAAGCCAGGTTGATGCCCCTTGAGTGTAGACTCGATTCTATCCTTTATCTGCTCGAGAATTATGGTTGCCATTAGTTTTGGGAAATCAGACAAATTGGTGATACCACACCAAAGGTTGCAATTATGGGGGTCACCTCAGCCTTACAATCACACCATCCTTCCAATCCTAGGGATAGTTTTCGTTTGTCCAAATGATTTGTATCAACAGGTGAAGAATACAAGCCTCTGTTACGGGATTGGCTTTCAGGAATTCAGCTGGTATTCCTTCAAGTCCAGCTGCCTTTTTGTTTTTGAGGAGATTTATTGATGTTCTAACTTCCGATACAGAAGAGGGCTCGCTGCCAATACCCCTATAGGACTTTTGTTAAGATGGTGCACTTCATCACTCTGCGCAACAGAATCCTCATTTAGCAGAGTACAAAAATGGCCCTTCCGTCTGCCTTGTTGGTCCTCAAGTGATACCACAATCATCCACTACAGGATGATTGGTGTTGCTTCTTTTCCCAATAACATTTTTGGCAATTTGGTACATTGCCCGGATAAATCCTCTTTTTACAGCGTTTTCCGCATTATCTGTGAGTCCATCTAACCTCACCCTCCTGTCACGTCTCACACATAGACCGTCTTACGTGCAAGGCGATTCTCGTTTCGCGATTCAGCCTATCGTTGAGCATCTGCTTCGGCATTTATTTAAATCTTCAACGACTTGCAAAGCTCGATTTATCCCAGTTGTCATGGGATTTCCAAGAGTCTCTAACTACCGTTGGAACAGTTTTGGATCCAACCTCCATAAAAATACTTTTTATATCGCTCCGCATCTCATCAATTGTTGAATTTTGAATTCCGTTTAATGACAAAGCTCCGTCGATAGTTAAGACTTACATATGTTGGGATCACTTAAAGCATTGCTATTAAACTTCGAACTCCTTGCAGCACCCTGTGATTGTCGTTGTACAGCTGCGGCTCGTAGCTTGAGACTCATTGTGGTTGCTTTCACTTCCCATGTCGGCATTTCTAATACTTCGAACATCGCACATTGACTTCCTCCATCGCTGCTGAATCATGATATGGTCAATTTGGTGTTAAGTTTGACCATCCGCATGCACCCAGGTGATTTTGTTGCAAGTCTTATGTTGAAACACAGTCCCTTCTAGTAGTGTCTTATTGATAGCTTCATTAGTGGGGGCGTAGGACCCTTGCTCTATAACTATCGCATCGATAAAATTCGTCGAGAAACGTTGAAAAATGAAACAAAACTCATACAATTTGTTTCAGTTTCCATTGTTTCTCGACGAATTTTATCGACGCGAAGTTACAGAACATGGAGGTCTCAAAATATACCAAATTCCAATCCTGGATGCCTTGGAGCATCAGTCAAATAAAAAATAAAAACTTAAAAGTGCACCCGCTAATATTCTGCCTCCTTTTGTTTATGAAAAAAATAGTTAAAATCAGTCTGTACTCAATTCTTAATTTTATTGAAGTTCTCTGATATGAATAAAAGAAAATAAATCTAATAAGGTGCAATCAGACTAATAAATTAAGAATATTAATTCTCGTAGATATAAAAGAACTCCCTCCACTTTTCATAACCCACTTGAGAGTTGACAATATACAAATTAAGAGGTCTATTAAATAATTTCTTGGAATTTTTGCCAAAGCATTTTATTCCCTACTTCACTTTAACATAGGTATTATGTATTATAATAACTCCAATACAGCATTATATCATTTACTTTAATTTTGTTCGATTCTTTATCATCAAAAGTTTTGCCCGTATCATCAGAATTCATGGAATTTCTTATCACTCCTAGTCGGCCGACGACCGACCGACGACCCATCATTCATAATTCAATTTCACCTACCATCCACGGTAATAATTCCCAAGGAGAGGTGGCTGATGAATATCGAGAATACTTATATGTTTACAGGTGGAAAGGGATGCACAAACGCGCAAGCACGTACCATCCATCTAAAGAGCTCGTTGATGCTCTTTCCTATCGGCTTTAAGCTAAGGATTCAATTGAATATAATGTCTGATGAAAGAGGAGGTCTATTTGGTATACGTGGGTAGGCATAATCAATAATTCATTTAAGTTGTTTTTTTTTGTCGTCGTTATGAAGTACCTGCCTACCTTATACCTACATAATATAGAAGCATCCGAGAACGGAATCTGAAAACGGAAGTCCGCTTCGACTATAATATCTGAAATAATTTAAAATTAAGTCTGAACTTTTTTACAGGTAGGATAAGTACATATTTCCTTTTTTTTTATTTTGAACAAAGTTTTATAATAGCAATAACTCATATTGCTTTTACCAGCGAAATAATTACAAAATCTTTTTTTTTTTCGGAAAATTGAAATTTATTGATTTCATAAATACCTGCAGAGATATAAAGAATCCCAATATATTAAAGAAACAAAAAGTGAGACACTGAGGGTTTAAAACCATATCTGAGTTTGGTATAATTGTTAAGGAACATTTCACTTGAAGTCAAATAAAGAACCATACGTGGGCCGACTTAATAATATCTTAACTTAGATATGGATGTTGTAGGAACTGGGGGCCTCGAGCTGTACCTTTTCCCACACATCAAGTGTTTACATAGCCTCCAAGTTGATAGCGGCCTGATACTGGTCTTGGCTTTAGAGCAAATGTTGATCAAGGAAAGACTTGCAACATTTAAGATTAAGCCCATGGCCCTGCAGATTGGAGGTTAGAGCGTTGGGTTTACGACCAGACCACAGTAAAAAAAAACATTGTTATGAAAAAGACCCTTGACGCCTCGGCTAATGACCCCCCTCAAATGGCAACCAGACCCAGAACAAAAATGGACTACGACCTACGAGTATGGACCTGGAATGTAAGGGCACTCTATACACCAGGTGCTACTCAAAAACTTGAATCTGCCCTCTCGCGGTAGACAAGTCAGACAAGTCATATAACCGCGATCCAGGAGACAGGATGGATAGGATCAGGAATAACGAAAAGAAAAGATTGCGACATTTATTACAGCTGCCATCAAAGACTGCACATGCTTTAGGATGCGGATTCATCGTGGGAAATCGATTCAGATCGAAAGTCATCGATTTTAAGCCGATAAGCGATCGCCTGGCTGTGGTCCGCATCAAGTCTACCTTCCAAAATATCAGCCTAAATATTTGCACACGCCCCTACCGAAGAAGCTGAGGAGTTTAACAAGGAGGAGTTTTACGACCTCCTGGACGGAGCCTACGCAGCCTGTCCGAAGTACCATATCAAAGTCGTGCTAAGAGACTTCAATGCTAAAGTCGGAAAGGAAAACATTTTTGGATTAGTTGGAAAGCACAGCATCCACAAAACGACAACAGATAACGGCTTCCGACAAATCGACTTTGCTGCAGCTCGTAATACGGTGATAAGCAGCAATAGGTTCTCCAGGTGAAGGATACACACAGCAACCTGGCAATCTCCAGATGGTCAAACCACCAACTAAATCGACCACGTGCTAAATGGCGCAAGGCACGTATCGAACATCATGGACGTGCGAGCTTTCCGAGGTGCAAATGTGGGCTCTGACTACTTTCTTGTTGTGACAAAGCTCAGAACCCGACTATCCAATGAAAGGAAAACGAAGACCAATCAATGGAAGAAATTCAACATTGCATGCCTAAGCACATCTGATAAAGCCAGAGACTACAGTGAGCAATTGACCGGGAAACTCTCTGCCGCACCCCCAGCCACAAGCGCCAACAAACAGTGGAACCAGTATCGGGACATCATAAAGGAGACAGCTGAGATCACCATAGGCTATCAACTCATTGTATGATAATAAATGTGCAGAATTGCAATAGGAGATGGAAAATGCACGATGAATCCAAATACTGCAACGGAAAACAAGAGCAGCAAGAGAGGAGTACCGTGAAAAGAGAAGGAAAGAGAAAAAAACGTGCGCAGAAACAAAAGAGCATCCGCAGCCTTTCAGGTCAGGTATCTCGAGGAGTCTAGCACCACAACTATCAACCACCGGTTCTACAAAATAGCCAAGCATCTGGAATCTGGTTATAGGACTGGCACGCAAGCTCTTCAATCTTCAAAACAGCGAACGGAACCTAATCAGCAAAGCACAGGGAATTTTAGACGTGTTTAAGCAGCATTTCCAGTAGGTGGTTGATGGGTATTATGTAGAGCAGGAGACAGGGGAACATAGAAGCATGAGACCAGTCAATGAAGATCCAGTCCCAGCGCCCAGTACTGAAGAGGTTAAGAAAGCCATCTACAATTTTAAGAACAACAAATCCGCTGCCTCGGATGGCCTACCTGCGGAACTCTTCAAGTGTGGTGGAGATGGTATTGTGCATGCACCAGCTCATCAACCAAGTGTAGGAGGAGGAAAGTATGCCCGTCGACTGGTCAAATAGCTCCATATGCCCAATCTACAAAAAAAGGTGATCCTATGTCCTACAAGAACTACAGAGGCATATCCCTGCTTAATGTTGCCTATAGGATCTCATCCAACATATTATTACTATGCAAGCGTCAAAAACCTTTCGGCAACACTATGATCGGCACATACCAGTGTGGCTTCAGGCCAGGCAGATCAACGATAGACCAAATCTTCACATTGAGGCAAATCCTGGAAAAGCCCAACGAAATTCAAGTCGAGACCCATCACCTATTCATCGACTTCAAAGCCGCATATGATAGAAGAGCTTCTATTGGCGATGTCGGAACTCGGGATGCTGAAAACCTGATCCAAATATGCTACATGGCGTTACAAAATACGCGGTGCAACGTGCAAATGCGAGCTTTTCCAGATGTGTACAGGGTTCAGCAGGTCTTCTCAACTGCTTGGCTATGCGGACGACATCGACATCATCGGTCGCTCCAAGCGAGCTGTTCTTGAAGCATTCACAGCTGTTGATGAACAGACGAAACACGTTGGTCTTGCAGAAGTGAATGAGGACAAAACAAAGTATATGCTATCAACAAACAAAGCCTCATCTATCCATCGCCTAGGACAAAACGTCACTGTTGGTAGCAGTAATTTCGAGGTAGTCAAGGAGTTCACCTACCTCGGAACAAACATCAATTACACGAACGACACCTTAGTGGAAATCCGATGAAGAATTACCCTAGCGAACCACTGCTACTTCAGTGTGGCCAAACAAATGGGTTCAAAACCCCTTTCTCAAAAGACAAAATGCTTATTTACCAGATCTACTCGCCGGCGCCGCCGAGAGCTGGACGATAAGTGAAAAAGGGGAATTGATACTGGGCACTTTCGAGAGAAAAATTCTTCGGTGGTTATTTGGTCTTATATGCGAAGAGGCGATTGGAGGAGAAGATTCAATCGTGAATTGTACGAGCTGTACCAAGATGTGGTCATGTGGATATAGTCCAAAAAGCCAAAACACGTCGACTACACTGCCTTGGCCACATCGAGCGAATGGACAACAACGCTCCAGCCAAGAAAATCTTTGAATCCCAGCCCCCGGCCAGGTTTGAGACAACCAGGAAGACTGAACCTCCGCTACAGGGACCAGGTGGTCACAGACGCAAGAGCGCTTAGTCTCGACGACTGGAAAAACCTTGCAAGGGACTAAAACCAATGGAGAACCGCAATAATCCCAGGCAGAGACCCTCCATGGATTGCGAGCCAGACACCAACTAGGAGTTTTTTTTCCTCGAAATATTTGGTCATAGATTTCTTGAAACCCGACAGATGTCGATGAATGACCATCTGACATCTACAGCTTTAAAGAAGCTGTGGTTAAATTTACTTTTTTCTTGCTCTAGTGGCATAAGCACCGAGGCCTATGTTGTGGGACCCATCCTGGGGTAACTAGGTCTGTTACGTTAAGTACTGTTAACTCGTTCCCTGTTCGGACTTTATGGTGATTGACGAAATGGCTTCAATTGCCACCTGGCTATCTATGAAGATGTCAATATAATTGTTGACTACTTCCGTGAGGCAAGATGTTTCGTGGCTTCGCAAACTGCAAACACATCTTGGAATACACTGCAAAACTTTAGAATCTTCATAGATCCTATATTTATGTAGGTGGGTTATCTGAGTAGATGCCTGACCCGGCCCTATCGAAGGGGTTGGAATTGGAACCGTCAGTAAAGACTGAAACATGATTTGCATTTTTGACCTATTTGCATTCCACAGTCCCCTGTTGAAATCAATGGGCGGTGTAATGTAGTCTATTTCTTTGTGGTGTTGTGATAATAGTTTGGTGGAGAGAAGTGATCACTTTAACTGAAAGCTTAACTGATAGCTCAACTGAAACTGAAATTATACCGTCTTATTGGGGCTTTAGATGTACAGTTTTTCTTAAGCAAAAAGCTTGCTACGAAAATAAACTCTTAAAATTGTACAAAAATATTTTCGACTGAAATATCTTGAGAACAAACAATTATATCGACTCCAGGCAAATTTTATTCTGACACACAATTCTGTAATTAGGAATTAATAGGTTTTGTAAACAGTTTTTTTTTCTTGTAAAAGCCTACAAATAATGATTGACAAATATTTTTGACTCGAATATCTAGTGAGCATTCGGCCCAGAACATTGGTCTTCACTTCATATTGCATATTAAACAGCTAGTAAGCTGATAATAACAAAACAACATCCTGGTTTCCGACGAAGGTACCAGTGTGGGTCGCACCTTTTCCCTTTTTTGTTTACGTATTGTTTGTATTGTTTTAATTATCGACAACAAGAAGCCATTTCTCGTGCAATCAAAAATTCCAGACGCCTGCCATCTGTCTCACTTGAAACCTACGTTATTATTTCTTTTTTTTTATTTAAGAAAACAAAATTAATTAAAATTGTTTCTTCAGGATCCATACATACATACAGTGCTCCACAAAAGTCTGCGTACAGCGACGAAACAGTGAAGAAAAGGGCAATTGTCTACACGCGGTAGGTGATAAATTTAGTTGATTGGTACATTCCAATAAAACAATGTTTAGGGCTTTCATTTACAGTAAAATAAATTAAATTTTAATATTCATTTCAAAATAAATTGGTAAAATGCAAAAAAAGTTGTCAAATTCGATCCACAAAAGTTTGCGTACAGCTGTAAAAGCAGTGAAAAGAAAGGGAATAAAAATGTACAAATAAATTATTGTATCGCAGTTTTTTCAGTGTCAATATTTAGTCGGATACCCTTCAGTCCTTACAACCTCCTTTTAATGGTTTTGCAGAGGAACTGCCAGTTTTTCAGTACAAGAACTTCGGATTTTCTCCCATTTTAATAACAAAGCTTCTTTTAAATGCGCTTTATGACGGATACCGTGTATGCGGATCGTCCTTTCTAATGCACCCCCACACATGTTCGATAATATTGATATTTAGACTTTGTGGTGGAGTTCTAAGCATGTGATGAGTGTTAAAAACAGCCACACAAGCCCATTTTGGGCGGTATGTTTGGGGTCATAATTTAGCTCAATGTAATAATGGTTCGAAATACCGACAACTTTAGTACTTATTCTTAAATTTTGTTTAAGAATATCAAAGTACACGATCTGATTCATGATTCCTTCCATCATTTACAGCTTACCGACCCCTGTAGACGCCAAACAAGGCCAAACCATAAAACCTCCACCACGGTGCTTCACAGTGTTGATAGTTCATTTTGGATTAAGGACATCGTTCTGCCCTTAATCGACCGTCAGATCAAAAAATGTGATATTTTTAATAGTCAGAGAATATAGCCTTATATTTTTGGGTCTGACGACCATTTGAGGGCAGAACGATGTCCTTAATCCAAAAAATAGTATCAACACTGTGAAGCACAGTGGTGTAGGTATTATGGTTTGGCCCTGTTTGGCGTCAACAGGGGTCGGTAGGCTGTAAATGATGGAAGGAATCATGAATCAGATCGTGTACTTTGATATTCTTAAACAAAATTTAAGAATAAGTACTAAAGTTGTCGGTATTTCGAACCATTATTACACTGAGCTAAATTATGACCCCAAACATACCGCCCAAAATGGGCTTATGTGGCTGTTTTTAACACTCATCATATGCTTAGAACTCCACCACAAAGTCTAAATATCAATATCATCGAACATGTGTGGGGGTGCATTAGAAAGGACGGCATCCGTCATAAAGCGCATTTAAAAGAAGCTTTATTATTAAAATGGGAGAAAATCCGAAGTTCTTGTACTGAAAAATTGGCAGCACCTCTGCAAAACCATAAAAAGGAGGTTGTATCGACTGAAGGGTATCCGACTAAATATTGACACTGAAAAAACTGCGATACAATAATTTATTTGTACATTTTTATTCCCTTTCTTTTCACTGCTTTTACAGCTGTACGCAAACTTTTGTGGATCGAATTTGACAACTTTTTTTGCATTTTAACAATTTATTTTGAAATTAATATTAAAACTTAATTTATTTTACTGTAAATGAAAGCCCTAAACATTGTTTTATTGGAATGTACCATTAAACTAAATTTATCACCTACCGCTTGTAAATAACAGCTCTTTGCTTCACTGTTTCGTCGCTGTACGCAGACTTTTGTGGAGCACTGTATGTAGATGTACATAAGTATATGAAATCAGAACTTGTCAAACGTCAAACATAATTTTTCGCTCAAGAATCCCTTCTTTGATAATCGTGCGATTTTCATCTTTTTTCCCAAGAAAAATTAATATTTCTTTGGTCAACATAAGGCGATAAGCACTTTCTGGCATGGTGTGTCATTTCGTGAGATGTAGTTAGCGCCCTAAACCCAAATCAAAATGAAAAACTTTTTGAGTTGCGAATAAAAATGTGCAAAAAAATTCTTTTTTTTTAATAATAATATCTATACCTACACTCATACATATCTACGTTATAACTTTTTGTCAACATTTTGAAAGGCTTAAATATACGAATACTTTTCTTGAAATTCAACCCTTGTTGTTACTGTCGGAGGGAATCAAAAGAAATATTTCATCAAATTTCATGCTGTTTTTTCCGTACATTTTCCTCGCAATAACATAAATAAATGTAGTTGTCATGCGAACTTTTGAAATTAATATAATTTATATATACAATATATTTTTTGCAGAAGGACTTCCGGTGGGATGCCATTAGGGGTTGTAATATTTTTTTTATAATATTTTGGGTTAGCGTTTGTGGGTGAGTTTCTTTTTTGTTTGTTCTTTGTTTTTTTTTTTGTTCACTTAATACACATAAGAGCAGAGTTTAGAAGTTGCGTGACTGTCAGCACATCTTATCTCTAGGGGGCGTGTAGATTTATTAAGATTTATTGCACAAGTCTTTTGGGAATACATTTGTTTGAATTACCTACGCTTAAGTTTATCAGAGCTAACACACATGCTGATTAATCGGTTTCGAAGATTATCTTTTAATTATAATACCTGATGTCTCTCATCCTAGAATTTTCTATGAGTTCCTCAGGGGAAAACATAACTTAACTTTTTTGTAATGCACTCTGTTTTTACAATCAACAATGATTCCTTGAAGAGTTTTTAAATGCATAACATACACTCAACAAATCTATTTACATAACATACATAATTCATACATTTCCCTGTATCTAGCTGCAAAATGGTAGGAAATATGTTAACTTTTTCATTCGTGCTGAAAAATGTAGTTTTGAACTTCTTATTTGCATGTACTCTTGAGTGCTGAAAATACTTTAATGGTTTTGAAGGATCTGTATAGTAGAAGTTGGTTAATGCTTTACAAATGTTTAAGGCAATAACAGTAAATAGAGAAAAGTTTGTGAAGAAAATTCCATTGCTGTAGCTGCATCAAAGTACACTAAAAATAATAATTTATTGTTCCGTGTGTATAAGTGTTGGAGATCTTATTCACTCAACATGTTGTGAAATATATGTGTTTGTGTAAAAAATTTAAAATCGCTGAAGAGGTGTTTTTACTATGTACGTATATTCATATTATATATATACATAATTCTTACAACATTTTTAATAGAAAATTTTACTATGCAAATCTTAGGGATGTATTGATATGCATATAAAAAACTTACAAAGATTTACCGATCAGTTTTTGAAATATTGAATTTCCAAAAAAAAAGGACTTTTGTAAAAATTTCCAAAACTGTGTTTGAATATTTTAATATGAAATATTATTTCCAATTATGTATTTGAAATTTGTAAAGAAAAAGATTATTTAAATCCGTTCAGCCGATAATGGGAAATTCTAAATCAGAAAACCGTTCTATGGGACGTAGTATAATATTAATAGCTGCTGAGTGTGATTTTTTTAAACATTTTATACTTTAAGGTTGTTTTTTTTTTGACGTGTGTTTTTCAAGAAGAAATAAAAAGCATATAATTTAAAGTTATTTCCAAAAAATTTGCTTTATTATAAAGATAAGGGTTTGCCATTATATTTTTACTAAAATGATTTCGGGCAAGTGGCCGCGTTGCCGTGGCTGGCTCGAATAAATTCCAGCCGATAGGCCTGATTATCGACCACGAATTTTTGATGCGATGGTGGATGTACTGGTACTCATTGGGGTCTTCTTCGATATTTTGCTCCACAGCAGCAATAGCGTCTTCGGTGAGCACTGTACGGAGCGCGGCGCACGTCTCTGAGGATGTGCATTATCCACTAGAGTAAACGTGGTGCGAAACCGATCCACGACTCTGCCGGGCAATTATGTCGACCGAATAGTCGACGCAGCGCGCGATGCGCGAACCAAACCATTATTTTGGTAATCGATAGATAGATAGATATTTTATTTCGTACTTCAGATAATATAATAATTGGTTAAAGTTGAATTTGTGTGTAAATAGAAATCCACACAAGTGCAGTGCATGCTGCAAGTTATACATCAATTTTTATTGAATAATTTTTAATGAACAACAACAACTTGCGTGCGTGTTACCACCAAGTATATAGGCTGGAGTTATAGCTATTTCACGAGAGCCAACTCCATCTCCAGTCTCCTTTAGTGGTGCTTAGTCTGGTTATGCTCGTATTAATTGAAAATCTCTTTGCCGTCATCTGGGAGCGAACCATGAACCAGAGGTCGATGCACTACACACTGCCCTTATTCACTAACTACATCAACTACACTTACCTCTGCCACTAATGAAAATTCTTTTTTCCATTCTTTCTTTCAGAAAATTTTTCGTTCAATTGGACAATACTGTAAACCAAACATAAAGACCATCAGAGCCGGAGTCGCTCAAGGATCTAAACTTGGCCCCTTTCTTTACAACTTGATGACATCTGACCAACCTGTCGCAACAGGATGTGAGAACCTCCTGTATGCTGATGACTCGCTCACCTACGCCAATTCAACGTCACCGTTACTCGCCGTGCGAAAAGTAGAGGCTCACATCAATAGACTCTTTGATTTCTACAGGAAATGGGGCATCCGGATCAACACTTCTAAATCGGAACTTGTCTGCTTCAGGAAACCCTCACCAGACAGAGGCAGTTGCACTGCTGCGAAGTGCAGAAACATCGTTCTGAGACTCCCAGATGGATCCACCATAACTGCTGAACGGAACGTCAAGTATCTGGGAATCCACTTCAATGTGTTGCTTAGGTTCAACCCGCACTCAAGAAGTGTCCTCAAAAGAGCCAGCTGGGTCTTTCACCGTTTACACCCCGTGATGAGATTGATGTACAAGCAACTCCTGCGGCCAGTGATAGCCTATTGCTTCCCAGTCTGGTTCTCAATTTCCAAGACAGCCATGAAGGAACTTCAAGTGTTCGAAAGAAAAATACTTAGAATTTGCACCGGACTACACTTCGACCGCCAGTGACGGAAACACTACAGGAATGAACACCTCTACACAGAAGCGAACATAATTCTTCTGGACAGGTACCTAGTGCTCTCTACAAAGAAGCTAATAGAAAACATCCACAGTCATCCAAATCAGCTGATAAGAAGTATGTCCACCGAGCAACGACAACCCGATCCGAGGTACCTCAGTGTGATGGAAACCCTGGACGACAACATTATCCCCATAGACAACGAGGAAACAGTTTCCTTCTACGCTGACACAGGGTCAGCCTACTACCGCGGCTAAATGCCAAACCTCCTAACAATCCACACCAAAATCACCACTAGACAACCGGGATGGAACACCCCGAGAATTAAAAAGTCAACCGACGCTTAAATTAATTTTGACATGTGTTTTATATAATTATACAATTTTAAACCTTAAGACATAGTATAAAATTAGGCCCCTATGTGCCAACAAATGTAAATTTCTCAATGTATCTTATTAGTTGTAAGCCAAATTGTATATATTATGTTCAATAAAACAAATTGAATTGAAATTGCACTACACACCGCGCCACTGAAGCCACATGTTCTGCTCAATTTGGTTGCTACCGCTCAGTTTACACAGAGATTTGATGCTTATAATATATATTTTTACTAAATAAGTTATATTAACATTTTTATAAGTAAAACAAAAAATATAAACTAAAGAAAATCAGTACATTCTGAAGGAGAGCATGACAATTATTTAAATTTAAAGCAAAAAAAAAGAAATATGTATAATAATAATTATAATAATATGAAAATAGATACCTAGAGTTTTGATTAAATAAAAAACTTAACTAAAATAGAAGGGAATAAAAAAACTCATTGATTAAGATAAATAAATAGTAAAATTTAAAAACTAAATAACAAGATATTTTTTAAAATGAAATGAAAAAAAAAACAAAAGTAAAATTAATATTGAAACATATTCTAATATGAATTTGTAAATTCAGATCATAAATTAATATGAAAAAAAAGAAAATATATATACATACGTATATACAATAAATAAATTAATATATAAACTGATACACAAATAAATGAATAAATAAATTAATCAATGACTAAGTTAATGATAAATAAATAAATAATCAAGTTAAACAATAAATAAATAAATAAATAAATAACTAAATAAATAAATAATTTAACAAATAAATAAACAAATATATAAATAAATGGATAAGAAAACAGATAAACAAATAAATAAGTAAAAAAATATGTAAGAAACTAAATAATTAAATAACGAATTAAATAAATAAAGTAATAGATACATAGACAACAATGAACAATATAAACCATATATGTAAATAATTAAATAAATAAATAAATAAAAAAAATAACAAAATATAACTATACTATGGGACATTACAAATCATTTAGTTGGACAACCAAGGGTTTATCAGAAATATCCCAGTTTGTTAAAAAAGTATCACATAGCTTTTGAATTCTTCTACAAATCAATTCTCAATGTTGAGACCAAACTCATGCGAAAAAATTACACAGGTATCATCTGCATAAATTCCTGTTTCACAATATGGTAAATGTGGAGAATCAGAGGTGTGGATGTTATATAGGACAGGACCGAGCACTGAACCTTGAGGGACACCATACTGGTCGTTCAATAAGATTTACTTTTGCTTACATACACTTTAAAACATCTTCCTGACAAGAAGCTTTGAACTATTTTTATTAGGAAAATTGGTATTCCGAATGTTTTCTTCTTATAAATAAGGGCATTATGCCAAACGGAATCATTAGCTTTTTCGATATCTAACAGCACCATACCTGTAGATCTACCTTCGACACGATTAGTTTTGATTATATTCCATATCCTAAGCACTTAATTCTTTTATTTAGTTATTTACAAAAAGATTCTTTTATTTAAAGTTTTTCGAAATTAGGAACTAACAAGTTATTTCATATAAATTATAATTTTAGCTTTTTACAATAAATAACATATATACTACAATGTTTTTCTAGTCTTAAAAATAACTAGCACGGTATTTCATATAATATGTCCCTAGCACGAAACCTAGAAAACAAAACGGTCGGAACCCTCAAAGGAGAACCTTATCCAGCTAGATCCTTGAAGAGGAAATCGAAGGAACAAAACGGTCAGGAATCCTTTTCGGAAACCCTATGTCTTCAGCAAATAAGGAACAAAGCGGTCGGAACCCTCGTAGGAGAGCCTTGACCAATGAGCTTCTAGAGAAGTAGCCCAAAGGAACAAAACGATTGTCCCTGGCGCACAACCCAGGGAAAGTAACGAGCGGAACTCTCGAAGGAGAACCTTGTCCAGTGAACTTCTTGAAGAGGAGTCCAAAGGAACTCAGAGGAATAAAATGGGGTCGGGAATCCTTATCATAAACCCTATGTCCTCAGCAAATAAGGAACAAAGCGGTCGGAACCCTCTTAGGAGAACCTTGTCCAATGAGCTTCTAGAGGAGTAGCCTGAAGGAACAAAACGATTGTCCCTGGCACACAACCCAGGGAAAGAATTGGTCGGAACCCTCGAAGGAGAACCTTGTCCAGTGAACTTCTTGAAGAGGAGTCCAAAGGAACAAAACGGTTGCCCCTGGGAAAGAAACGGTCGGAACTCTCGAAGGAGAACCTTGTCCAATGAGCTTCTTGAAAAAGACCTCAGAGGAACGAAACGGTCGGAACTTCGTATGGAAATCGCTTATAACTTATACTATATACCAACCTATATATGCATATATACTCTTTTCCCTACCTAAATGGTTTTTCTAAACTAGCGAAAAATATTTTATAAAAAAAGTTTGATTGGGCTCTGCGTTAGCAATGCCTATCTGTCACCGAAATGCCTTATGAAAGGTCTATGTTACGGCCCAATCTCTAATTCTTTAATTGGTATCCACCACTGGACGTGAAGAAAAGACCATTTTATCATTTTTCTCACTTCACCATATAACATTTGCTGGACATAAGCCAATGTGAATTGAAAGAAATAAAATTCAACTTTATATGTACTTTCATGATTATTTTATTTTTGTTCTTGACATGTATGAATTACCCTAAGGCGAATGTCATACGATGTATGTATACACGAAATGATAGGAGTATATGATATAATAATTTTAATAGTTAGGGTACTGTAGGAGTTGTAACGCTTCGTTACACCCTCTCCCTCTCGAAAAAAACACGGATTGGGTACGAAATGTCGACTTTTAAAATATCGACTCCATAATATCGACTTTTAAAATCTCGACAGAAAAAATCTCGACTGGTTAAAAGACCGACAGATCAAAATATAGACACAAATTTGACCGACTTTTTAAAATGTCGATTTTTCAAAATGTCGATTCTCAAAATGTCGACAGTGATCGAGATTTTATGAATCGAGATTTCAACAGTCGACATTTTAAAAGTCGACATTTTGATAGTCGACATTTTGATCAGATCATAGTTTAGGGAATGATGTTTACAAGCGCGCGCTTGTAAACATCATTCCCTAAACTATGATCTGATCATTATTATCTAATATCGCATTGTCATAGTTCAATAAATCGCATTTTTTGTAATTTAATTTGTGTTGCCTATATATTTCGACGTCTTAATTGCCTCTTGTTCAGGGTCTGTAATGTGTTTTAATATTAATACAATAATAAAACATCCAGAAAATGAGGCAGTTTAAAGTTCGAGACATTAGGTATAGTGTAGGTATAGGTAGGCAACAAAAATGCGTTTTATTGAACTTTCTTGAAGCTAAAAAAAAGGTTAAATTAAATTAATAACTACCTAAATGAGTTAATTAATACAAGAATAAAAAAAGAACATGTGTCTTAAACATAGTCTTAAATTTTCCACAGCATCAAAAAACTGTTAAGTTCCTGTTAAAAAATCAGACAAGAATTTATGATTCTTGAGTTTATATAGTTATTCCGTGCAAACATTTAAGGCAGAGCTTTGTTCATTGGGTTACTTTCAAATGACCGACAGACAAAATATCGACAAGTCAAAATGTCGACTGGTTAAAATGTCGATTTATATTTTATATCGACTTTTCTGTATGGGAAAAATACCGACAAGTCGATATTTTTCTCGACTTCTATTAGGGCACTCGACTTTTTGTAAAATCGACATTTCAAACTGTCGACATTTTAATAAGCCGGTAAAAACAAAGTCGGTATTTTAACTTACAAAAAAGTCGATAAAAGTCGACATTTTAACCAGTCGACATTTTTTTTGTCGGTCATTCGTACGTAACCCAAAAAACACCGTTTCTTGTGAAATATTTGTACGGATTTTTTTGAATCTTCATCCTCATATGATACATGAAACGTTTTTAACAAGTTTCATCATGGGAAGAATTTTTGTTCGAAGGACTTTCTGTACTTTTTTACTTGTAATAGTATTAGGACAAAACGAAAATCAAATAAAGTAAAAAATAAGCAGCTTATTTAAAAATAAAAATGTATAACAAATGTACAGAACGCAAACATCTACATACAACAAAAAAGTACGTATACGCCACACTGTATTTTTTAATCAAAGAGCAACGTTCGATCTTACACAGTGCACATCATCAAAATAGGTTAGTTGGAAAGAAATAGAGAAAAACATTAGACCAATAATTTTCACCCTTAAAATTCATTAAATTCAAAACACCACCTGCAACTGTAACTTGGGGTTTCAAAGGTGGAATATCCCTCTTATTACAATAAAAAGTTACCTAAAATCAAACATTTGGCAAAGATAGTCTCATTTCCCACTGTTTTTCACTTAAAAACAAGTGTCTGGCTCAATTCTTGCAATGGCAGAAATGCTTGGCCTTTTTTGCAGATGTCGGATTGAAGGGTTGAAAGGTACTTTGGATAGCTCATTTTTTAATAATGAAACAAAGAACTGTATTAATACTCAGCATGATACCAATTTTCCTCCAAGAAATAACCTACTTTAATTGAACTTCTTTTCATGATTTATTTGCTGATATATTGATATGAACATAGGGAAGGGACACATTAAATAAGTGCTACACCCTGTTTGGATGGACGCAATTTCCTCGGATAAAAACCTTTAAAGGGATAGAAATTCAACTGATTAGCTTTTTATTTCAAAAATAATATTAAATTCCTTGAATCTGTAACCAATCTTTAAAAAAACGAAAATCAATGGTTCTTTAAACCACATGAAACCAAATACTAACGCTCCCCTCCTCTTCCACTCACAACAAAAAATAAAGTGCTTCTTTAAAAAACGCTTTTATTAACCTCTCTCAATGCTAATATTATGGAAAAGGGCTCTCTTCATCCTTAAGACCAAAGAAAAAAAGAAAACAAAAATATTAAACCGATATTGGGATAAAAACGTAGGAATTAGGTATTATGTTTGCTGCTCCCTTTTTTTTCTGTTGAAATTATTCTGTTTTGTTAGTCCTTATTCAAAAACAAAACGCATACAAACAAACATATCGAAGGATATACCATATAAATACATCTCCTTCTTCTGCAGGTTAAATTGAAGGTAGGTAAAATATACATTTTTGCTAATCTCCTTAAATGTCAAGTGATAAGCACAAACAAAGAGAAACAAACAATTTATTTACTTATTTGATAACAAAAGTCCTTGTGGGGATTTGTTGAAACTCAGATATAGTATAAAGCAGGTATGTACTTAAAATTCAGAAAAGCTATATGAGTGCCTCTAAACTTTTACAAAAAAAAAAGAAAGAAATATTTCAACAAAACGTAAACCATCAGCAATGTACTTAACCAGCAAACTATTTCAGAAACATTTCATTTTATATTTGTTTTATTTTTTTGTGAATTAATCAGAGAATGAAAGGACTTTTTCATTTATTTCTCTAAGTCCTTGGTTATACTTCCCTGATCCGGAATGAATGTTTATAAATTTTGTTTTTTTTTTGTTTTGTGTTGGTTGTTGGCATTGACAATGAATTATATCATAAGCCTCTGTAAATATATGTATGTATCTATAGCAAGGACTCGAATTTCATTTTCATTTTTGTTGCAATTAATTCGTTTTGTTGTTTGGCGTGTGCTTGTATTAATAAAATTAATATTTCCGGCTAAAAAACAAAAACACAAACCAAAATCAACTAAACCGGAAATCATTGGTTTGTACGCAGCCATTAATTTACACGAATTCCTCACACCAATTTGTAATAAAAAAATGGACAGTTGTAAATGTTCAACCAATTCTTATGAATTGACCACAAGTTGTTGAGATTCTATCTCCACAGGACAAGTATTGGGTCGGTGGAAAAATTAAAGTTAATATAGTCGTTAGCAGCTAAGAATATATTGTGGGGTAGAAGGGAGCTCAGCAAAACTTAGAACGCTTAAAGATAATCATACTACGTACATAAATCAAAAAATAAATCAAACAAACTAGGACAGACGACACTCACTTTTTTTCCAACGAATATTCCCTCCATCTGTGACATACTTAATAAACCAATCAAATTCACACAGTCCCTCGTTATATTTGTAAAAAAAAAATGTACGTAGGTACTTCATTTATTATGACGACGCGACGTAGTAAACCATTTCCACCGGAATTAAAGGTTTCTGGTGATGGAAGCACGATAGTCCCGGGTAAAGTTTTGTTAACACACCTCAAACTGATGGAAAAGCTCCCCTTATGTGGAGCTCCTATATAGAGAAAGATAGAGAGTATGGGTATTTAACGTAGCATGACAAGCTTATCGCGATAGCAAAATATCAATTACGAATGTTTACTTGAAAAATAGAGCTAATAAGTTACTGTTAGTTTATGAAATAGCTTATAATCGTAATGACGCACGATAAGAAGCCATTTTTCTATATCGCTTAATGAAGATGTAGTGGAAAAATAAAATAGTTCCTTGCCATTGAAAGATATTAGCTTTATTCTATACCTATACCTACATACATAGGTATACCTACACCTGCCTCAACAATTTATTATACTTAACATTGTTTGTTTAAGCCTCACCCATTTTTTGGTTTGTGATAAATTTATCCATGAAAATAAAGGAATATCCCAAACCTTATATAGATAGTATACCTACCTGTTTCCGTGACTTATATAGACCGAGAAAATCACACAACTTATTTTAAGTCAAAAAGTATTACATAACAGGTAAATCTGGCTTAACTGATTTATATAAAAATAAATTGTCCCGACTGTTTTATTATTTTTTTTTTACCAAAAATTTGCGGGGACCATTGATATATATTTATGTTTATGTTTTAGGTATTTTAGCCCAGTAAAGTTGGAATATATGATCATTTGAAGTAACACACAATTAAAATGGGTTTTTGTTTTCTGTCTAACGACTTCTTTATTATTATATACTTACTTCTTTTTATTCTGCGTTGGGCGCCATTTCAAATTTAAGACAAATTATTTCATCATCGAGTCCGGTAACCATATGGTGGGGCATATGGCCTCAACGAAACGTCTCCATCCTGCACGGTACTTAGCAAGGCTTTAAACTGTGGCCACGTTGTTCTCAGGAATTTTGCTTCTGCTAAAACAGTTGATTTCATGTTGTTCTTAGTCTTCCAACCCATCGCCGCCGTGCACCCTGAGTATACCATTCAATCCAATGAACTGCTTCGCAGTATCATCGTTTGGCTTTCTCAGTAGATAAGATAAGAGATAAGATAGATATTTATTAAAACTTGAATAAGAAGTATACATTTTGTTCCTAATAAATAAAATATAGGCATGACATTAAATTTGTCGTCTGCCAGATTGGCAATTCAGTGTTAATTTTCTAATGTATTTTAATTTTACTTTTCTCATTATTTTTTGTATATTAATAGCATTTTAAATAAGTTATATATGTAAATCTTGGTTAAGAAGCAAATCATAATTTTATATTTATTTTATAATTTTGTATTTATGTAGTTTCAAAAAGATTCAGAAATGATTCTGTTCCTATAAATTAATGCTTCCTTATAGAATTCAAAAAGTATTCTCCAATTTTCACCATTCAAAATATTGTAGGTTTCTAAGTCATTTAAAATGTTTTTATTCCAGTATATTCTTCGTATAGTTCTCTCAATACCGGACATCGCCCAATAAAGTGTATTATGTTTTCCACATCGTTTAGATTACACATAGAGCAAAACTGTGGGAGGTCACTTCTGGGGGCATGAAGTTTAAGTGAATCATTTCCAATCTTGTTTTAAATATGGTTGCTATCATTATTGGAATACTGTATGATGAGTTGAAATAATTTGCTAGTTCCAAATTATGGTTAAGATTTCGATATACCAAGCGTTGGCTCGATGCTTTTGCTTCTTCCAAAAATATTTTTCTCTGTTCTTCATCGAATTTTTGAAGCAGCCCGTATAATTGTGTTTTTAAAAAATCATCAAACCTATTTTCATCAAGCATTAATGGACACCCGCACTCAAAAGTCAGTCTTTCCCACTCATTAAACCATAGTATTCTATTTCTCAGTGCATACAAAGCGATTTTTTTAGGAAGCCGTTGCAACCAACGCGTTGGTCGTAGATCCATTTTCAGCACTTTTAGAAGGTAATCGAAATGAAGTTTCAATGTTGATAAAACCAACGGAGATAATGCAGTTCCTATGTGTATAGAGTAGTTGGGACAGGAAAATGGCAGCTAAAACATTTTTTTGATGAAAAATCGAAGTAAGCACTCTACCGTTTCATAGCTTTTGAAGCCCCAATACTGTGCACCATAGAACATTATAACCCGTGCTGTGGACTCAAACACCTTGAACTTGGCTTTCGCAGAGATGTAGGAACAACTAAAAACACTTTTCCAGTTGATACAAAAAGCTCCTTTTGCTTTTTCCAGTTTGGCACTTAAGTGAGGTTCCATATTAAGATTGTACGTTAAATTAATGCCGAGATATTGGAATTGCTTCACTACTTAAGACTCCTGTTCCATTTTTAAAAACTACTATCTTTGATTTATTGGTGTTGACTTTTAAATTCCACATTTGACAAAAGTTTCTAATTTATTTATCATTAACTGAAGCACCTTAGGATCTTCTGCTAATAAGCGTAGAGGATCACTTTAATTTTCATCCTCGCTAACGATACTCCCCCTGGTAATGCGTTTGTGATGTCATCTATGTAAACTAAAACTTCTTTTATTTATTTAAATTTTTAAAAAAGATTATTTGAGGCTAGAATCTCTTTTATTGATCGATAAAAATTAACTAACTCTAAATCTAAAAGATACAATTGAATAGAACCCTAGCTCCAGTGCATCTGTCGCTGCTGTTGTCGCGATGTTCCCACAGGTGGTTTAGATTTACATCCGCTTCTACGTGATAGAATGCGAGTTTGTTCTAGCTGTTGTTGCTTGCTAGACATAGCGTCAGCGAAATATAGCAGAAAATGTGGGAATTGTCGAAGATAATTCTCCACACATAATCTGGCGTTAACTTGTATAACGAAAACAACAATTCACTCATGCAACATCCTTGGCGTACTCCCAGTTCCACATCGAATTTTTCAGAAGTATTGAGTCCATCGTATACGGTAGCGGTTGTAGATTCGTATAATTTTTCTAGCGCTTTTATAAACTTGTAAGACACCCCAATACAGCTTAGCTTATAAAACAAACATTTTCGATCAATAGAGTCAAAGGCTGCTCTGAAGTCTACAAAGAAAGCGTAAATTTTTGCTTTCTACTGAGTTTCATTTGCGCTAAATTTGCCAATATAAACACGTTATCTGCCGTACTATATCCGGACCTGAAGCCAGCTAGGATATCACTTAGTTTGCTGTTGTGTTCGACCCAATTCGAGAGGCGCTTGAGTAATACCGATGAATACATTTTTAAGGCAGAGTTCAAAAGCGATATGCCTCTATAATTTTCTGGGGTAGCATCAGAGTTGCCTTTTTTGTATATGGGTGTTAAAAGAGCGTCATAAAAATAATCCAGAACAATACCAAACTGGTATATTGTGTTTAAGCAGGTTGCGAAGTGTTTTTTAAAATCATATGGACAGTTTTTATAAAACTCAGTTGGTACTCCATTGGATCCGGGTGCTGTATTTGAAGAAACTTTGGCAAGAGCATCACAAACATCTTCAAACGTTATAGATCTATCCAAAATACTGTCTTCAGTTAGAGGTTTAGCGTATATCCAGGTTGTACGGGCATTTTCTTGTGTAGCGCTTTCCTTGAAGAAGTTTCTCATTTCATCCATTTCAACCTTAAGTACATTACCTTTAAAGGTGCCGTTGATTATCTTCGTTAACTTCCAAAATTCAGCTGTGTCACTAACATTGCTCAGCCGTAGGGCAATTCTCTCGAAGTAAATCCTTTTTTTTTTCTTTACATATTTTCTTGAAATCTTTTGTTGACTTTAGGTATTGATTTTTTATAAGGCTACTCGCGTTGTTGCCTCTGAACAGTTTAAGCCAAGCTAAACCCAACTAACATTTCAGCTTCGGTTCGGCCTAACTGAATAGGCTTTCTGATTTCCTTAAGACATTTGTAAAATTTCGTTAAGAATAAAAAGGAGAATATTATAGAACTTCTAAAATGATTTCGGAAAATCTTCTTGGAGGCCCCGTACGCAGATCTTTTAAAAGCTTCAAATTTTATAATAGTCCTTGTACGATCTATAAGAAGTTCTAACGAGCGCTATTCGAAATCTTAGTAAAATTAAGGTTTTGACAGATAGCTTCAGAAATGTTTCTATAAAAGTAAACACGCAAGTGTAATAGATAGTCTTATAATACCTATTAGAAGCCGGCAATACAACTCTTACAGAGGTTGTAGAAAAATGGTGGAAAAAAGAATAATTTTTCTTATTTCCAATTTCCTTGGAGTGATTTTTACCGCATTTAATTCTTTGTTAAACCTGAATCTATTATTCGTTTTCAATTATTTGTTAATTAATGAATTGGAAATAATTATAAAACACAAAGATTTTTCTTACCTGTCTAGGAATCGAACACGGAACTCCTGCGTCAGAGTCCATCACTCTACCCACTCAGCCATCTTAGATATAAATTGGAAGATGCAAAAACTTAATCAGAATTTTCCTGTCTTACATGCCGGCTCCACTAGACATGAATGGTATCCAACATCTAAACCACAATCCAATTAGCAAACTGATTTGTATGGATATGTCACTGCACGCTGGATTTTTGAGACTCCATTGGTTTTTTTCAAAACATGTTCATAGTCCGAAAATTGCTCATGCCCAGTGGAGCCGCCATGTTAATAACAAATTTGTAACCGGTTCACACGAAGAAACAAGATGTGCAAGATTTTTTTTTCAAATCGTTTTTTTATTATTGAAACTTATATCTGAAGAGCGGAGTGGTTGATTTTAAATTCAATCGCCCATTGCCTGAGGTTAAGTCTAAGATTTTGATTTTTCAAAATTTCATCTTCGTCTTCCCTTTCTTGAAAACATAAATCATTGAACTCGTGTGTTTTCCCTCATAAAAAATTCGCCTCTCATGCTGGTATTGGGGTTCATATCTAAGAAGTGTATGAATATTTATATTTAAAAGAAAATTATAAACAGTGAAACAATGAAATACACTTAAATCTTCTGGCTCTGGAGATATTTGATTTATCGATGAAATATTTATTAAATCTGAACTTTTTTGCCATCGCGTCGTTGTCTTTCATCTGCATTCTTTTGAAGATCTAAGTGACGAGCTCTCTGGAGCATAAAGGAACGTCGCACCGCAAGGGATCTATAATATTTTCCCGACTTTTTAATTTTTTCCACAAAGTAGACATATTAACACAAAAAAAAATTCACAATCAATGTATTCAATAAATGTATACTTATCAATGACTTCATTAAAATGACTTTGACAGATTTGAATCTCTTTAGCATAGACTGACATTTTCTATTATGGTTCGTTAATAAAATCTGAGAAGTCTCTGCGAAGTATTCGATAAGGCTTCCAGCAAATTGTTACCGAAACCTTTTGAAGACCAAGTGACAGGAACTTCAATCAAATTACTCTATACAATCCTTTTACAGTGACAGCTTCATGCTACTTCGTTAATGTTATTTCCAGAGGTCTAACCAAAACAAAGACGCTAGTCTCGTTTAATTCTCTATATCAAGTTTTCAAACGACTTTAAAGAAGCAGTTATTGAAATCATGACTTCTATAAGAAATTCATTTTTGATGAAAGCTTTATAGAAGCTTTATACATATCCAGACTTGCAGCATATCAATATTTCTAAGCTAATAGAAACTAAAATGTTAGTTGGGAAGACCTGCTTCTTAATTTTTGGCAATCATGGTCGTACCAATCATTTTTATAAATATTGTTTGATACGTGTTGGGTTTGCATAATTCCTGCAGCAGATAGTAAAATACGTTCCAGATCGAAGAATGGTATAAACTGTGAAGCAGGCTTGGTACTAAGAGTTGTGATAATACGGCTTCTGAATTCGTTGGCTAAGTTCTGATTCCATCTGAGTTTTTCAATTTGGTTTATTGTACATGGCTTTATTTAGCTCTGAGAGAATTTAAATCCAATCTTTATTTCAATTGGAAAATGATCCGAGTATATTTCATTAAGAACAGAAAAGTCTTCAACGGCTGATATACAGTCTCCACTGACAAGACAATAATCTAAAACAGAGTTACCTTGTCCTCCAGCAAAAGTAAAGCTACCTAATCTGTCACTCGGTGTTTTTCCATTTGAAACTGATAAGCCAAATGCATTGCTCAGCTCTAGTAGGTTCTTTCCCTCCTGGTTGCACACAACATCTTTTGAGTTTCTGGGTTCATATCGGTATTTGATGGCAGTGTCTTTAGTTCCAATTCGTGCATTCAGATCTCCTAGCACCATTATATTTGCAAAGTTTCTATTCAGTAAAACATCGAAGAGAGTTGCATAGTCCCTGTTCCAGTGGTTACAGTTTATGTATTGGGGAATAATATATAGTGAGTTTTGTTGGACTGTGATTTCAATAATTGGTGTATTTTCATTCCAGATAATTTTACAGAAGTCTTTTGGCATTGTCTTCTTGTGTCCTATCAAAAATCCATCACTGGCTCTGCCTCTTGTTTGATTTCTACACGCAGATATCCATTCACATTTATGATTTGGAAAATAATTTTCAAATTCTAAAAATCGATTGCTAATAACATGGGTTTCAAAAAGACAAATAATTTCATAACAATTTATAAGTCTAAAAAAAATTGCATATAATAACTTATTATTTCATCCAGAAATATTGTAGGATACTATTCTAATTTTTAAAATTAACGATTCTTGATTTTCATGGCAGACCGGATATTGCTATTGCTCCATCGATGAGGTTGGTGTCTTCGCTAATTCCTCGATCGGTAATGTAGTTGTTTTTTTAACGTTGCTGCAACCAGCGCTATCTTCGTTCATATTTTGGAAAAAGTGTCAGAAAAAGTGTTTTGCAAGACATTGTCAAAAAAACCTTCATTTAAATTAAAAATGTTCTGCAACTTCTTAAATCCGCATTCATTTTTAAAACGAAGTCCTAATGTTTGTGACCACGTAAACTCAAAGTCGTTGACAATAAGCTTTTCGTCTCGTAGTGTTACCTTACAGTCTTGTCGGGTCCTCTTCAGAAGTCTTTCTCTGTATGTGACCAATCTATTACCATTTACGCTTTCTTATATCGACGTCCAGCTGGTCTTGACTTGACTCTCCCTTCACTTGCAGTGTTTGGCACATCCCGTTTAGCCCACTGATGTTATTTTCCAGTAGACATACTATGTTATCGGCATAGTCTAAACTCTAAATGACTGGGCCTTTCAAACGGTCTCCATTGAATATCCTGTCGCTCAGCTGAACCAACACTGGCTGTCAATACGTCGTCCACCGCTAGCAGGGAAAGATTTGGCGATAGACCATCCCTCTAGCTCACACCCTGTTGCACTACGAAGGAGTCGGATAGCTGCCTACTGTAAAAAACAAAACACCATGCGTTGTTGTAGGACTCTTTAATAATGGCAACAATTTTTGGCGGAATTCCTCTACCAAGCAACGATCTCCATAAACATTCTTGGTTAACTCGATCGAAGGCCTTCTCCAAATCCACAAACATGAGGTAAAGCGGTGATTGAAATTCCATCGACTGCTTGAGGACGATAAGCAGGGTGTTGATATGGTCAACACACGATCGACTACTGTGGAAGCCAGCTTGATGCCTCTTGAGTGTAGACTCGATTCTATCGTTTATCCGCTCGAGAATGATGGCTGTCATTAGTTTTGGGAAAACGGACATAGAACGGTGATACCACGCCAATTGTTCCAATTCTTAAGGTCACCTTTCTTTGGCAGCTTAACAACCACACCATCTTTTCAGTCCTTGAGATAGCTTTCGTTTCCCCAAATGATTTGTATCAACGGATGTAAAATTCTAATGGCTGTTACGGGATCGGCTTTCAGGAATTCAGCATGAAGTCCAACTGCCTTGTTGTTTTTGAGGAGATTTATTGATGCTTGAATTTCCGATACAGAAGGGCGGGTGACAATACCCCTATAGGACCTAAGCATCTCGTTAGGGTGGGGCACTTCAGCACTTTGCTCAATGAAATCATTATGCAGGGCACAATAATGGTCCTTCCATCTGCGTATAGCTGATCCTTAATTGATATCTAAAGTGTGCCATCCACATCCATTACAGGATGAGTGATGTTGCTTTTTTTCCCAATAACATCTTTGGATATTTGCTACCATTCCCGGATATCTCCTCTTCTTTTTGCATTATCTGCCTCACCCTACCGTCACTTCCTACACGTTGATAGACCATATTATTTGCTAGGCGATACATGCTTCGCAATTCAGCCATTCTTTGAGCATCTCTTTCGGCATTTATTTGCACCTTCATTGACTTCTTCCATCGCTGCTGAATCATGATATGATCAATTTGGTTTTTGGTTTGACCATCCGGATGCACCCAGGTGATTTTGTTGGACATCTTATGCTTAAGTACAGTCCCATCTAGCAAAAGATGATTTGCGTTGCAAAATTCGACAGGCAAGTCGATATTTTCGTTCCGTGACCCCGAGCCATTTTCACCCATCACGCATTCTACACCGTAATTGTCTGATCCGACTTGGGTATTGAGGTTTCCCATGATGACTATGATATCGGCTCTCGGAACACTCCTGTAAACCGAGTTGAGATGAGTGTAGAAGAACGCAGCTTTTGTCTTCCTCGGTCGCTTCAATTGTGGGGGTGGGTTATATTACGAGTTTTCGAACGAAACCTTGCTATCATTAATGAAGTACTTCGTGGCCTAATGGTAAGTGCGTTGGACTGTCATGCCAAATGTCTGGGTTCAATTCGCAGCCGCTGCCACCTTAAAAGAAATGTTTTTCCCTAGGTACTGACTCTTGCGAGGAACTGACAGATCCTCCACGAGTATACTTGCTATGAATAAGTGCTTCTCATCTATCCGTTTGGACTCGGCAAAAAATTGTAGGTCCCTTTCATTTCGGCCAGTAACACGCACACAGGAATGGTTGTTTTCGTGTCAGGTCTGTATTCAGCTCTTTCACTTATGCCCTGGAAACTGATTTTTATTTCGAAGCACTTCACGCTCCATATGCAAATGTCTACCAGAGTTATACAAGGATCGAACGTTTCATGCTCCGATTTTTTTGTACGCATGCGGTAGCTTAAAGTAACACTTACGTTTCTTGAAAGATATCTTCTATTTGTTGGAGATTCGTTTATTGTTATGGCGTCTTGATTGACGCTGGTACCTGTTCGTGAACCCTAAAATCTGATGTGTGGCCTACAGCAGCAGAAGGATTCTCCATAAAATGGATCCTCCTGGGGACCCATTATCAGTTGTTGTCATAGTTCATGTACATGTACAAGCCCAATATGGGATTACAGACGCTGCTGCCATTGGACTTTTAAGATATGCTCCTCCACCACCAGATTTTTATGCCGTTGACCGCCACGGCCACCTGCAGTTCTTCCGCCTTCTGAGGGCCTTAAACCATCCCAAGGACAAGTTTGTGCCATGACCATCATCTCTGGCTTGCCTGCTTATCCCTGCAACTATCGGTACTCCTGCACGTTAGCGTTACCCACTTACTAACACTGGGAGGTGTACATGTGGATTTTCCTTTCATTGAGTTTAGGGCCAAAGTGTCGTCCTAGCACCCTCCAATACTTTAGAGTGGAAAGGAGGTTGTATACTTCTTTTGATTCTCTGCATCGGGCACCATTTTAAGACTTAGAAATGCACACTGAGGTTTGGATACACTTTATACTTATTGAGTTTACTTGGGATACAATTTTACTAAAAACATGTTGAAGGGTTCGCACTGAAAAACTAAAGGCATTCGTAATTTTTCTGGGAAAAGCCCATTACGGTACTTCTCATATTTCTTCTTTAAAGATGAATTTGGAATTTACTTGTGTTCTCGGTTACTACACGATTCAACTGTTCTCTATACCAGTTACAAACGATAATGGTTGAACTTATTTCAAAACAAAAAGGAACATTTATAGGATTCAAGGCCATAAAAAGCTATTTTGAATCAAAAAGGAACATTGTTAGCACATTCAGAACTTAAGCTTTTAAATGAGAATCGAAACCACATCCGTTGTTGGTTTCTTTTAAGAATTTAGTTTATTTCTTGACAGCTTTTAATCCTTTAAATCATTCTCATTTATTCAAAAATGGAAATTTTTTTCACAAAACATTGTACCTACATAAATGTATAAAGTCGAAACCCCATTTTAAAATAAAAAGGCTAATACAAAAGTCAAGCAGCCATAATTTACCAAAATACTCATCTATTCAAATAAATTTCTTAAGAAAAAAATCAAAAAAATTCAAATGATGTTTCGTAACCTTTCCGTTTTTTATTTTCCATTGAATTTGAAAAAAGACCCTTCTTTAATGGAACCTTCACTACAATATAAGGACTAAAGGCTTAAAGTATAATAGAAAATAGAGGTTAGGCATACGCATTGTGTCTTGCATGTATATAGAAGTCCTTTTTAGCATGTTAAATATTTTTTTTTGTTTTTTTTTGTAGTAGAATTACTTGAATTATATTCATGCAACCAACTTCAAACGAGCTAATCTTGTATATACATATAACGAGTGTTTTTTTTTTAGAGGTATAGAACTTTAAGTTGGCAACACTATTTTAACTTGATTTTATACAGGCAGGTACATAAACCTGTCTGAACCTATGGTATACAACTCTGGGGTTGTACCTGCGATACAAATTAAATAACTTACAAACGTTTGAAAATAAATTGCTTAGGTCATTTGTAAACGCACCATGGTATATAAGAAACGAAGATCTTCACAGGGATCTCGGGATTCCTACGGTTCGAGACGAAATAAAGAGTTTCGCGCGAAAACATAGAAATCGACTATTAGATAACGCTAATCCAACGATTATTGACATTCTTGACGAGTCGAATTAAGTACGCCGTCTGCAAAGAACAAAACCTTCCGACTTGGTGCGGTGAACACAAACCGCATTAAAATCGCAGAATAAGCAAAAACTTTCACCGGAAAGTTACCTGCAACACGTAACTTAACTTCGTTAAAAATAAATTGCTAGATAAGTTTCAACTTAGTTGCAATCGGGAAGTGGAGGTGGTTTAAGTGTAGTAAAGAATCTCACACTTCTGAGCACGCGTTTTCCGGTCCTCATAGAGCCTGACGCAGGTTTTGCACCTACCCACGAAAAAAAAAAAACTATTTTAATTTTAACTGGCGGCCATTTTGTTAGCTGGCAAGTGATTTATTTTAAGTTTGGTTTGACATTTCAATATGAATAGACTGATATTTTTAGGTTTTGGCGATTTTAATTTTTTTAATCAAAGTCGAATATCTTCGGTCAAAAGGTAAAACTCACCGAGTACAGAAAATATATTAAAGTAAATGAGAATGCAATTAATTTTTGAATCCAAGAGGTCTCATTTTGCAAGGTATTTACTAACACATTAAAATATATGCCCAGAAACTTTATTTCAAAATTTGCGGAACGTGACTTCAGCTTCAAAAAATTCAACATAATTTCAAAAGTATATTTAAATAAATTGTGAGTAGTTTTACCTTTTAAACGAAGACGACATTGTTTTTTTTTCTGATCTTCACTTAACGCCGCCGTGGCTCCATTGGCAATTTTTGAGGCAATTGCAATTGGAATAGGAATGGCAATTATTTGCTTGGGTGGGCATTTTCAATTGAAAAAATGAGTGTATAGAAATATTTGACTGCAAATGCAGTCAAATGCTATTCAAATCCCCTGTTTTTAATAAAATTTAATTTTAATTCACTATATTTTGTCATGTGCGTTGTCATATTCTACGATTTAATTAATTAAATATTGCCAATGGAGCCGCTGGGTAAACCTCGCATCTTTTTTATTGGTCTGCTAAAATTTAGGCATCAAAATACTAAATCCAATCGCACTCAAAACTGAACATCGATTCTTTCCCATCACTGAAATAATTTTATAACATTTTTGTGATTTTTGAATTTGGTCATTTATAAAGTGGAAAATTTTAAATTTGGCGATTTTTTGGCGATTTATATTTTACCTTTGGCGATTCCGCTTTTTAAACCTGACAACCCTGGCCTGAACAACGCTTCCAAATTGTTCAAATTTATTTTGAAAATCATGGTTCTGTTTGAAATACGTATCGCGCGAATTGTGTTTAGCGATGAAGCTCAGTTTTGGTTGAATGGATACGTCAATAAACAAAACTGCAGTGTTTGGAGTGATGATAATCCTCAAGTGTAACAGTGAAGTGAAACACCGTTACATCCACAAAAACTGACTGTTTGGTGTGCTTTATGGGTCGGTGGATTAATTGTTCCTTACTTCCTTAAAAACGATGCTGGCCAGAACGTAAGAGTCAATGGTGACCACTATGGAGCCATAATTACTGACTTTTTCAATCAATTGAACAACCATGATGTGCAGAATCTGTGGTTTCAACAAGACGTACCAGGGCCTCAACCAACAAGCTTCTACCAGCCGGCTCGGTTTCTAGCTAGCTGTCTCAAGTTTTACACGCCAAGTTGGTTGAAGTCCTCTTCCACTTGCGTGCTCCTTCTTTAACGCTGTCCACCTCTTCTTCGCTGTCCCACAGGGTTGGATTCAAAGACTTTCCGGACCAGATCATTGGTGTCCATTTGCACTAGGTGACCCAGCTATCTCAGTCGTTGGCTTTTCACTTTTGTGGCTAGATCGGTGTCACTGTACAGCCCGTACAGTCCGCTGTTGTATCTTTTTCTCCATTCCCCATCTATGCAGATGGGACCAAAAATCAACCGGAGATTTTTTTATCTCAAAACAGCCTAACGCGTTTTCATCCACCGTTAACAGTGTCCATGCCTCTGCACCATACATCAGGATCGGGGTGATAAGCGTCTTATACAGGGATATTTTAGTTGCTGGAGAATGGGATTTGCTTCTCAATTGCCTTCTTAGCCCAAAGAAACAGCGATTGGCAAGAGTAATTCTTCGTTTGATCTCAGCGCTGGTGTCGTTCCCTGAGTTTATAGCGGATCCTAGGTAGACAAAGTCTGTGACCACCTCAAAATTATAGCTGTCTATAGTGACGTTCGGTCCGAGACGTGTCGGTGTTGGGTGTCCTTTCTTGTTGACAGCATATATTTCGTTTTGCTTTCATTCACCGTTATACCCCTCTTCTTGGCTTCCTTCCCAATGCTCACAAAAGCACCACTGACATCACGCTTTGTTCGTCCAATTATGTCAATGTCGTCAGCGTAGGCGAATAATTGGACGGACTTTTGAAAGATTGTTCCTCTAGTGTTGACGTGAGAGTTTTGCACTATTCCTTTTTTTGACATCAAAGGTGTCGGTGAGGTCTTTGCTGACCTTGATGGAGCAACGTGCATTCTCAATCGTCATCCTGCACAAACGGACGAGTTTGGTAGGGATGCCAAAACTAGACATTGCTCTATATAGCTCGTCTCTATAGATGCTGTCATACGCGGCCTTGAAATCTATGAAAAAGTGGTGGGTATCGATTTGAAATTCCTGGGTTTTCTCCAAGATCTACCGAAGTGCGAATATTTGGTCGATGGTGGACTTCCCTGGCCTGGCCACACTGATATGGACCTATCAGGTTGTTGACGAATGGCTTCAGGAGTTCACAAAGTACGGCAGAGAAGATCTTGTAGGAGATATTAAGAAGACTGATGCCTCTGTAGTTGATACACCACTGAGAATAGCCTTTCTTGAGGATCGGGAAAACAATAATGAGTACCCACTCATCGGGCATGTTTTTCTGCAACCATATTTTGCAGATGAGCTGGACGCTGCTGCATACTTTTAACCAATTAATCAGCAGCCGCTTTGAATAGCTCAGCCACAAGGCCATCAGCTCCAGCAGCTTTATTGGACTTAAGTTTAGATATAGCTATCCTTACTTCATCGAGATCGGATGGACGGAATTGCTGGCCTACGTCATCCAGGTAGAATGGTGCAATCTGCATGGTTGCGGAATTTATTTCGTCATCGCCATAATACAATTTGCAGAAATGATTTTTCAATATCCTCAGCACCGACTGCGATTCTACTACGATGTTCCCCTGATCATCCTTGCAGACTTCGGTTCGAACCTTGTAACCTTCGGGGATTCTTTTTACTTTCTAGTAAATTTCCGAACTTCATTCCTGCAATGGTGTTCCTCTAATTCCTCGATCGAGCACTTCTCATGCTTTTTCTTTTTCCTTCTTATAAACTTGTGTTCCTCTCTCTTCTTCTGCTCGTTGATCACGCGAGCAGCTCTGGTCCTTCTATGAAGTGCCGCTTTGTGTGCCTGTTGTTTGGCTGCATGTACTCTCCGGCATTCTTCGTCGAACCAGGGGTCTCGCTGTGGTGGTCGTGTGGTCGTGTGAGGTCCAGCACATCAGAGACGGCATCACTGATGGCTTCCTGGCAATTCTTCCACTGGTTCTCGATACTTGCAGTTGGCGGCAAAGGACTATTTAAGAGGGCGCGAAAAACTCGATCGGAAAAGGACCTGGAGATTTCTTGCAACTGTAACCGTCCGACGTCAAACTTCCTCACAGTATTTCCTTGTTTTGGTTTTGGTGTGGATATCCGTAAGCTGTAACTTGGCTATAACGAGGAAGTGGTCCGAGTCAACGTTGGCTCCTTGGAACGTTCGGACAACCTTGATACTGGAAGAGTGCCTTGCATCGATTGCAATGTGGTCAATCTAGTTGGCGGTTGATTGACCAGGAATTCACCATGTCCCCTTATGTATATCAAGATTCGGAAACTAGCTACCACAACGTTTCGTCCCGCAGCAAAGTCGATTAACCTGAGTACGTTGTCGGAGGTGGTGTCGTGCAAGCTATAACTTCCGATTGCGCCACCAAAGACGTTTGTCATTAAAATCACCAAACACAATTTTAATGTTATAGCTGGGGCATTGCTCATATGTGTTGTCCAGGAGCTCGTAGAACTAGACGTTTGTCATTAAAATCACCAAACACAATTTTAATGTCATAGCTGGGGCATTGCTCATATGTTTTGTCCAGGAGCTCGAAGAACTCATCCTTGGTGTCGTCATCTTTCTCCTCTGTGGGGGCATGCGCGCATACGAGGCTGATGTTGGCAAACCTAGCTTTGATGCGAATTGTCGTGAGGCGCTCGTTCACATAGTTAAAACGCATGACTTCTTGCCTAAGTCTGCCTCTAACGACGAATCCACATCCAAGAGACGCTGCCCTTGTGGTCGGTGAGAGTCACCATAGTAGATATCGCAGTCTTTCAGTTTTCTTTTGTCCGGCCCATCCCATCACACTTCTTGGATGGTGGTGATGTCTGCTTTGTAGCAGTCTAGGGCCTCCGTTAAATATGTTCGGCTGTACGTGCTCTATAGAGAGATAGAACATTTCACGTGCAGATCCGAAGCTCGTTGTCCTTATTTCGTTTGTTTGGTTCGTCAACAGTAAATCCGTCAGTATCCTTTTTGTTGCTTTGCAACTAAATAGATTTATGTGGCCGGGAAGTCACCCTGACAGCACGACCCCCAACCTGAAAGACCAGACCCTTACAATATAACTCCAAGGGTGGGGATCCAGATTAACCGCTCCTTATAAGCCTGAGCTCCGAATATGTCGTAGCAGCTCATATAAGGTGTTCAATTAGTGGTTCAGCCTGACTGGAACTGTAGACACCACCGTTGAGAGGTGCCTTAGTGGGAACACTCCCCCCGGTTTCTGTCTTCAAGACCGTTGATGGGACCGCTGATTCTCTATGCTGAATTCATCTGCCGCACACCATCCTTCTGATAGGCTCGTTCAAGACTTCAGCCGAATTATACAGCCAGTCATTTCTGACAGAAGATTATAGTGTTGCTATTTTTGTCTTTTGTTAAGTTTAAGTTTAGCAAGTCCGTATTAACGAGACCAGTATCCAATGGCTACCACTTCGAGGTAAAATAAGCACAATTGATGTGTATAATTCGTTGCATCACTGGATGTTGCCATGTTGACGCCAATCAGTTACTACCCACGCCCTTTAACGCCCAACCATCACAACATACACGCCCGATTATTTTGATGCATCTTATGCAAACTCTGCAAATCAAAGTGTGAGCCATAGGAGCATGTGACTTAACTAGCGGTTGAATCTCAAAAAACTGGACTAGTGTCTTACAACTCTCAACCATCCCTGTGAGATCGTTGCTGGCAGGAATGGAGGGGACCTACAATTGTTTGCCGAGTCCGAACGGCTAGATGAGAAGCTCTCATTCATGACAACCAGATACCTACTTGTTTTCAAGGAATATTGTCAGTTCCTTGCAAGAGGCAGCACCTCGAAAAAAAAATATTTCTGTTTTTAGGTGGCAGCAGCTGGAAATCGAACCCAGCCCTTCGGCATCTGTGTGTGGCTTAACAGTTATTGATTATTTTCAGTTAAATACAAATAAATGTAGAATATAAGTATTAACGTAGGCACTTAATATAGAAAAAGATTTATTCCTTACAAAACAAATAAAATTCTTACTCCTCTCCTTGTGGTAATAACTAGTGAAGAACATTTTATAAGAAAGTCTCGTCCAGCTGTCGACTCTGGACTCTCTCTCAGAACTTAGACGATTGAGTTAACCATATGGTAGATTTATTAACTAGCAATTAAGAAGAAAAACACTTCCTTATCCCCAATTTTACACCACGAACGTCCCAATCAATATTAACATCAAACTTGTTAATCTCTTTATTATTATCGCCTCCAACAAATAATTATTGCTTTTAAGCGTTGATATCCTTTCTTTACTACTTTTAAAAATATGTCCATTGCCTAGAAGCCTAGAGCGCTCACAGTGAAGTCCTCTAGATCTCCATACTTTTCTGTATTCATTCACTAACTTAACTGTAGTATGCCAAGAATAATAAAACCAAAATCGTTTAATTTCTCCTTATTCTGCAAATACATACCTAAACGGGCCGTTAGTTTTCTTCGTATTTAGCAAAAGCTTACAGCAGCACCAGCGGTCGCTGCTGGTTCACGTTCTTTTATAATTTCCAAAGTTTTTTTTCTAATTTCTGTTTGTTAAATATTTTAAGCACGTACTCAACACCTTCACGTTTGTTGCGTTAACACAGTCAAGGGCACATCAAACAAAAAATAATCATCATACCTACAATGTTCCTTGCATGAATAGCAGTAGGTAGGTATATGTATCAAGAAGTGTTAGTTTTTGTTCAGTGTCCTTTGACTAGCGGTAACTGTACAACACACAACCATCAAAGAATATCCTTATACAGACAAAGAATGAACAACAACAACTGCAACAAAAAAACAAGGAAAAGGTCCTTTTTTCAAAGTTGAGGTATGTTGGTTATTTTTCTTTGCGAATTGAGGAATGGTCGTTATTTTTCATTAGAGCCATTTACAAGTTTAAATAAATGAGGGTTGGCATTAAGTGGCGCACATGCCACTATTAAGCAGAGATGGCATTTTAGCAAACACAACAAAACAAAAAACAAAAAAATAAATAAACAAACGTATAGCTATGGTATATCGTACATTGTCCTTATGCTTAATTTATTTACGGATAATTTGTCTGAATGTCAAAAAATAGGGCTGTTTTTTAAATGGCTTAGTCTCTAGAGACCTTTTTTTTTCTACATCTTAAGTTCTTCGGTAAACTTTAACAACTTGACCCTACTTTGTTTATAACATAAGGGAAGTATTTTCTTTTTTTGTTTTTATATTAAATTTTATTTCAGCCAGCGGGAATAAAATACGCTCTGAAACCCAACATGACCTTCCAGTCAACAGTTTTTGGTTAAGCACATTTTAAGGAGTGTGCATTTGCGGAAAGAAAGCTCGTACACATACTCTAACATTAGATTTAAGAAATGAACTCAATGGTATCCTTTTTTGTATATGTAGGTCAAATATTTGTACCGTAAGCGATAAAAATTACTATAAAATTATGGGTAATGGGTGCCAAAATTTAACATAGCTCTAAACAGCTCATGTCTTAAGATGCTGTCATATACGGCCTAGAAATCGATGAAAAAGCGACGTATTTTGATTTTAAGTTCCTGAGTATTTTCCAGGATAATGCCAGAATGTAAATATTTGGCCATTGGTGAATTTCCCTGGTCTAATTCTGCACTAACATGAGCCTAACAGGTTATTGACGAATGGTTTCAGGTGTTTACATGGCATAGCAGATCTTGCAAATGATGTCAAGGAGTTAATTTGGTGCAGTTCAGATATTCTCCTTTCGTGAGGATCGGGAAAACATTGCTGGTTCTATTCATTATATATTCTTCCATCCATCCATATTTTGCTGATGACATTGTGCATATTCTTGCAACTACTTTATTATCAAGTACCACTTTGAACATCAGTTAGACAGGAAGGCCACACTAGCTATAGCTGCTTTATTACTCTTCAGATTACTTACTTACTTATTTACTTAGTTCCTCGGAACTTTTTCGCCCGTGAGCGTGAGGTTCCAATTACAGAGCATAGGGCCTTCACTACTTCTATGGACCATCGTGTACGGTTTCTGGAGATGTACCTCAGCTTTCGCCAACTCATTCCTAGTTGTGCTGATTCTTCTTCGACCGTTCTTCGCCAAGTACTTCTAGGCTGGCCTCTACCTCGCTGCGGGATAGGGTTCCATTGCATCGCTTGACTTGCAACGCACTCTTGACCTTTTCAAAGCGTATGTCCAATCCACCGTCACTTACGTTTTCAGATTATAGAGTCCATGGTTTCCGAATCTTTCCTCGCTTGAAATTCATCGTTGGAGATACGGTTAGGCCAGAAAATCCTTAAGATGTTTAGCAGACATCTATTCACGAACGTTTGCAGCTTTCTTGTGACAGCGGGTGTTACTATCCAAGTGCTGCACCCATAAAAAAAAACGGATTCAACATTGGAGCGGAAAAGTCGTAGCTCATAGAGTTGTTTTTCCATATTTTCGACATCATTCTGAACGTAGCCATTGCTTTCCCGATTTGGCTGTTTGTATCTAGTTTGGTCCTGCCATAAGTAGAGACAATCCCCCAAGATATTGAAAGCTTTCTACCATCTCTACTGGCTATCCAAAAATATTTATTTCAGTAGATGAGGAGTTTCCAAGGCTGATAATTTTTGTTTTTACCGTATTGATCTTGAGCTCAACGATTTCAGCTTCTCCTCCACCCTTGTTGTCATTTTATGGAGATCCATGATCCCCTATGAGAGAGTAAGCATACGTCATTCGCGTATTCCAGATGTTTGTGATGCGCAGATACCACTGAATTCCTGCATTTGCAGTCAACAAAGCTGCATGCAGCATATCACTTATTATCAAGAGGAACAGTATTGGTGATAGTATACAGCCCTGCTCAACCCCATTTTGGATTTCAAGCTCCTCTGACAACCTTCCGCTATGCAAAACGTGACATTTGGATCCATCATTTGTGTTGCCTTAATAAAATAGCGGGATGCAACTCCTGCGCAAAGCAAGCCAGATGAATTCTCTATTACCACTGTCAAACGCCTTTTCGAAGTCGATGAACAGCAGTGCTAATCGATATTCAACGCTCTGTTGGATTATGATCTGCAAGGTGTTGATGTGGTCCAGACAGGAATATCCAGTGCAGAAACCTGCAGAAAAGGCTGTCTTTTATTCGCTCCAGGATGATTTTTGCTATTATATTGGCTACAGCAGGCAGTACGCAAACTCCTCTCCTGTTTTCGCACTTCGGCGTAAGCGTAAAGTCTCCTTTGTTTGGAGCTCATTCCTTTTCTCTCTCTCTATCTGTTTCTCAAACTCTCTCTATGAGTGGGTGCAGGAGCTCACTTGATTTTGTTGGTGGTGCTCGTAAAGAGCTCTGCGGAAATACCATCAAGGCCAGCCACGTTGTTGTTCTTCAGTGCTCTGATAACGGTTAAGATTTCTTCTCTACTGGAGGATACAGTGCGTATTTGGGAATTTGTTACTACGGACGACACGGGTCATTGTGTGTTGGGTTGAATTCACTGGTGAAAACGCGATTTAAAACTGCAAAAAAGGACTCCTTCTACCTTTTGAGCTAGTCCTCATCCGAAACTAGCAGTGATCCATCAATGTCAATATTGTTTAGAGGTATGGACCCCTTTAAACTCTTTTGTTATTCTGTAGACGGTCCTTCTATCACACCACACCTACTTGCAGCCTCTTCTGCTTCTGTTGCCAATGCGTTGATATAGTTGCGCTTATCACGTCGCACGCTACGATAAATTTCTCTCATCTTCATGCGATATGCAAACTCGAGCTCGTTTTTCCCTGCTGCTGGAGTTGCTGCAATACGAGCCTTGAGCTGTTTTCTTTATTCAATCCTAACCCAAGTTTCTTCGGAAAGCCAGGCACTATTTCTTTCTTGTGACCGACCAACTATTTTTTCAGCACTTGCCATATAAACATTTTTCACAGCATTTTTCCTTTGGTTCTCGATGGAGGTTGGTTCCGTGCTACTGATTGCTCTCAATCCTTGTGAAAGGTGGTTCCCTAGTTGTTGGTGGACTGCAAGGTTCGTAAGTCTATCGGCATTGAAATTGGGTATTCAGGTGTTTTCGTGAGATCCCCAAACTGCAGCTGTGCGTAATCTTACGGTAGCAACCATCAGATGGTGGGTCCCCATGTCTGCACCTCTTCTGTTTCTAACGTCCTAGAGACTGCGTCTAAATCGCCGACTGATCTCGAAGTGATGGTTGGAAGAAGCTTGTCTGTCCGTCGACACCCAAATGATTTTATGGCACGTCTTGTGCTCAAATATGGTCCCTCCTATTACAAAGCGGTTGGCGTTACAAAAATCGACAAAACAAAACACCATGATGCTTTCTCATAACATATCTGAGCCCAGGGTTGTCAGTTTAGGGGTTTTCCTCCAGATTTAGGGGTTTTTTCATCGTTAGGGGGAAATCTGGGGTGACAAAATGTCTGAGGGGAAATCTGGGGGTATTATTTTTAAAGTTCAAAAATTAAAAATTGTATGACTGCTTAATTTTCTAGGTTTTTTTTTGTTGTCAAAATGTGGTAATCTGGGGGTTTTCAAATTTGTTTGGGGGGAGATTTGTTTTCATTTGGCAACACGCTCTGAGCCCATCATTGTCTTTGCCAAACTTGGCATTCAACTCTCCCATTACCATTATGATGTCTCCACGTGGTGTGCTATCATGAACATGCACTCAACTGGTTATAAAATACCTATTTCTCCTTGACAGACTACGTGCAGCCGAACATTTAACGAAAGCCCTAGACTGCTACAAAGCAGACATCACCGCCATCCAAGAAGTGCGATGGGATGGGCCGGGCAAAAGAAAACTGAAAGACTGCGATATCTACTACGGTGACTATTACCGACCACAAGGGCAGCGTCTCTTTCGATGTGTATTCGTCGATAGAAGCAGACTCAGGCAAGAAGTCTTGAGTTTCAACTATGTGAACGAGGGCCTCATGACAATTCGCATCAAGGCTGAATTCGCCATCATAAGCCTCATATGCGCGCATGCCCCCACAGAGGAGAAAGATGACGACAGCTCGATATACGCAAGGGGACATGGCGAATTCCTGGTCAATCAACCGCTAACCAGATTGACCACATTGCGATTGACGCAAGGCACTCCTCCAGTATCAAGGATGTCCGAACGTTCCGAGGAGCCAACGTTGACTTGGACAACTACCTTGTTGTAGCCATGGTAATGCTACGGATATCCAGATCAAAGCCAAAGCAGGGAAATCCTGTAAGGCAGTTTAATGTTGGAAGCTGCAGAGCTGCTCGCGAGCTCTACGAGCAGAAGAGGAGAGAGGAACACAAGCTTCTAAGAAGGAACAAGAAAGAGGATGAGAAGCGTGCGATCAAGGAAATAGAGGGATGCCATTGCAGGATGAAGTTCGGAATAGGTAAAGATAACCTCCCAGGGCTACAAGGCCTGGACCGAAGCCTGCAAGGATGATCAGGGAAACACCGTAGTAGAATCGCAGTCAGTGTTCTGCAACCATGCAGATTTCACCATTCAACCTGGACGATGTAGGCCAACAGTTCCGTCCACCTGATCTCGACGAAGTGAAGATAGCTATACCTAAACTTAAGTCTAATAAAGCTGCTGGAGCTGAAGGCCTTGCGGCTGAGCTATTCAAAGCGGCTGGCAATTAATTGGTTAGGAGTATGCACCAGCTCATCTACAAAATATGGTTGGAGAAAATATGCCCGATGAGTGGAACCTCAGCATTGTTTGCCCGATCCTCAAGAAAGGTGATCCTCTGGACTGCACCAACTACAGAGGCATCAGTCTTCTTAATATCGCTTACAAGATCTTCTCTGGCGTACTCTGTGAACGCCTGAAGCCATTCGTCAACAACCTAATAGGTCCATATCAGTGTGGCTTTAGGCCAGGAAAGTCCACCATCGACCAAATATTCGCACTACGGCAACGAAAAAAGCGTGATGTCAGTGGTGCTGTTGTAAAGTACACACTTCACAACCTCCAACGTCTTTTCCTCACCCACTTCCATTTCTCATGCCCTTTCATGACCCATCCATTCATTTTCAATTGTAACCATTGCCACTTCAAATTCCCACAGTCATCATTTCCTTTCGATTGACCAATATTCCATATTCCATATTCATCATTTACTTTATTGTTCAACTCTGAACCAATTAAAATTCCATATTCATCATTTCCTTTAATTGCCCAACTCCAAACCACTTATAATTCCCAGGTCATCACTTTCATTGTTAATTACCTCCAAAATCCAAATGCACCCTTTTTTTTCCAATCCACACTATCCAATTTCATTTTTTTTCTTGACACAAAAAACGTGCATTACTCCCAGCTGTGCACAGGCACACTTCGGAGTCGGTGACATGTTTTTTTTGTGTGTGTTCTCGAGTCGGGTAGCGAGGCAGATATCCCACACTAAGAATCGGACCGCCGCATCGTCGAGTCATATTAAGAAATTCTAATTCGTTTCTATTTTTTTGTATTTTTGAAGTACTAAACCTTTTCCAAATCTTGAATTCAACTAAGTTAAGAAACTCTGAATCTTTTTTTCAAATTATAAAAATAAGAATGTAAATTAGTGATAAGAACCAAATTGAACCTAAATAAATGTTTAATAAAATTTAATAAAATAAAAACACAAACTATATTTTGTTTGGCTTCACATAAAAGAACAAGAACACTAAAAAAGGTAAGACCCCGCTTGAGATTCGTGCGTCTCAAGTTAAAAACAAAATAAAGCACAACATAAAAATTGGTGTCAGGTGTGGGGTTTGCCTGAAAAGTGACAAGTGCAAACAAGAAGTGAAACAAAAAAAAAAAAAAAAATAACAAAAAGTGAAACAACAACAAAATTTAACAAAAAAAAAAAAAAAAAAACTTACAAGAAAAATAGAGAAAAAGAAAAAGACTTAAATTCAATAAAATAAAATAAAAGACAATCAAAATTCACACATCTACAACATCTGGAACATCAACTTCTACAACATCTTTAACATCTACAACATCTTTAACCAACAGCAACGCCTTTATCTCATTCATCTCTAACTTACGCACAAAAACAGGCAAGAAAGTATTTAGGTATTATTAATTAATTATACAATGTAAAATTAATGTACTTTTATCAAACAAAAAATTATATATTATTTATTGCCTATATCAATTAATATATATTATTATCATTACTTTTATCTATCTAATTTTTTTTTTTAAATTCGAATCAATTTTTTTTTTTTGAATAAATTTTTTTTTTTTTTTTTTTTTTTCTTCTTTCTTAAATACTTATTATTATAATATAATCAGTTTATGTCCGAGAATAAAACTATCGAAATATCCGACTGCGAAGATTCCGATTCTAGTACTGTCGAAAACTCCTCCTCCTCCGAGATCACTAATTCCATTTTAGAAACCGAAACTGAAATGGCTCCAAAACTAGATCGATCTTTTGCCCTCAAACTAATTCCCGAATTTGATGGGAACAGAGCTAATCTCCACAAGTTCCTAAATGCGTGTGATTTGATATCCGAAGATATCGCCGCTACCGAAATTCCTATCCTTCTCCTAATTATTAAAACTAAACTTATTGGTCCAGCATATAATATAGTAAAATACACAGAATTCACCTCCTGGGAATCCCTTAAGGAAAAACTAGTTCAACAATTCTTAGAAACAAAATCTCTGTCCCAACTCCAGTTGGAACTAATACATATAAAGCAAAGAACAAATGAGACAGTGCGTTCTTACTCTAATAGATTGGAACAAACGCTTGCAAATCTGAACGATGCTTGCATAGCTAGCGAAGGGTCAGAAAGTTCTAGCGTTATTATCAATCTCAACAGTAAAACTGCTTTAAAAGCATTCGAGAGAGGCCTTAATCCTAGAATAAGTCTCATCATCAAAGCTTCGAGATTCACAACTCTGACGGAAGCTATAGAAGCTGCCGTGTTAGAAGAGAAAAGTGGTTTCTCATATAATAACCAAACTTCCTATAACCCATCACAACTAAAACCCAGAAATCCTACCTCTTGTAATTTTTGTAAAAAAACTGGACATAGCATCGAACAATGTTACTTAAAGAAAAACAAAGAACAGCTTCCTTCTTTCAAAAGTGAGGTTAAAAAAGTAACAATTACTTGTAGTTATTGTAAGAACCTCGGACATCATATAAACGAATGCAGAAAAAGGGAGTACAATAATAATAGAAAACAAAACAATTCTAATGCAATTTCCTCCTCCTCAACAAATAAGCATACGGAAAACCATTCAGAGGCCGGAACCAGTGGCAGGCTTCGGACTCAAACTTAATCTCTTCTCGCCACATCTTCCATATAAATTTAAATAATAAAATAAGTAGAGTAGACTCAATCAAAATTTCATCTGAAACCTTGCTTAATCCTCAACCTTCAAAATTTCTCGTCGATGGTGGTAGTGAAATTTGTTTGATTAAAATAGATAAATTAAAGCCAGAACTACATGTAGACTCTAACATAATTCATTCTCTTTCTGGCATTACAAATTCAGTTATTCATACCAAAGGAGTTATACAACTGCGTATCAATCTTCCCAAAAATATAACTATTTCTTATCCTTTTCATGTAGTAGATAAAAACTTCCCTATAAGTACTGACGGGATAATAGGTAACAATTTCTTAGATGATCATAAAGCTCAAATCGACTACGGCATTAAAATGCTTACATTCCCTTGGAAAACTTTCATTGTTGAATATGATCTAATCCCTTCAAGTCTTGTTACTATCCCACCTAGATCAGAAATCATAGTACCCGTTCTCAAAGAAATTAATGTGGATAGTATATGTCTCTCCCAACAATTTCCCAATGGATTATATATTGGCAATAGTATTACTCCTGCCAATAGTTCTATCTCGTACATATCGGTCGTTAATTCCTCTGAATCCCTCATTGAGCTTAATACTGATGACATAGTATTTGACGAAGTTTCTAACTACAATGTTCTGCAAATACAACAATATCCTGCTTCTTATGATAGAATTAAAACTATACAAGAGCTAGTCGAGACAGACCACATGACAAAAAAAGAAAAGGAATCTATTCTAAATTTATGTTGCTTGTATAGTGACTTATTTTTTATAAAAGGAGATAAGTTAACTCATACCTCTTCTGTACAACACCCAATCCTTACCCCGGATGCAACACCTACTTATATAAAACCCTACAGGTTGCCGGAAGCACAACGACAAGAAGTGGATAAACAAATCCATGAGATGATGGACGATAATATTATCCAACCATCGAATAGTCCGTGGAATTTCCCACTTATTGTTGTTCCGAAAAAACCTGATAAAGATGGTAATAAGAAATGGAGAATCGTCGTCGATTTTCGCAAACTCAACGACAAAACTGTCGGTGATGCATTTCCATTACCCAACATAACTGATATTCTAGATCAGTTGGGAAGTTCAAAATTTTTTTCTACTTTAGACCTCGCCAGTGGATTCCATCAAATCCAAGTTAGACCGGAAGATAGAGAGAAGACCGCCTTCTCTTCACCTTTTGGTCATTACGAATTCATTAGAATGCCTTATGGATTAAAAGGTGCCCCAGCCACCTTCCAAAGGTTGATGAATAATGTATTGACTGGTCTACAAGGTATAAAAACCTTTGTTTATATGGATGACATCGTGGTCTATGGTAAAACCTTAGATGAACACAATTCAAAATTAAAAGAAATCTTTGAACGTCTCAAAATACATAATCTTAAATTGCAACCCGATAAATGCCAGTTTTTGCGAACAGAACTCACCTACCTAGGACACGTGATAAATGAATCAGGTATCAAACCTGATCCGCAAAAGATCGAATGCGTAAAAAATTTCGCTCAACCTAAAAACGCCAAAGAAATAAAAAGCTTCCTAGGACTTGCAGGTTATTATCGCCGCTTTATTAAAGATTTTGCAAAAATTTCCAAACCTCTTACTAACCTTTTACGCAAGGATGTTCGCTTCGACTGGACTCCTCTTTGTTCAAATGCCTTTCATGGATTAAAAGAAAGACTAATTAATCCGCCTCTCCTTCAATATCCTGATTTCACCAAAAACTTTATCTTAACAACGGATGCTAGCGATGTAGCTATTGGTAGTGTCCTTTCACAAGGTGAAATTGGTAATGACCTTCCTATATCTTATGCCTCAAGAACTCTTAATAAAAGTGAGAAAAATTATTCTACTACTGATAAGGAACTTTTAGCTATTGTTTGGTCAGTCAAACATTTCCGACCTTATCTGTATGGTAGAAAATTTCAACTATACACTGATCATAAACCTCTAATTTATATTCACAACTGTAAAGATATAAATTCCAGAATGATGAGATATCGCCTACAGCTCGAAGAGTTTGAATATGAAATCATCCATAAAAAAGGTGAACAAAATACAAACGCTGACTGTCTTAGCAGAATCGCAAAAATGACTCTTCGATCCGATACAAAATCCTCTTCTACTTCTTCTCGAAATTCGTCATCTTCATCATCTCCCATATCGTCTGCAAGTACTAATTCTTTTTCTACATCGTCAGTTCCTAGTTCTTGTTCATCACCACCAACAAATACGAATTTGTCTTATTCATCGCCAACTGCTAATTCTTGTCCAACATCCATAAATTCAAGTTCGTCTTCTAAATCTCCAATTTCTAATTTTTGTTCAAAACCAATTCCTAGTCCTTGTTCTAAATCTCCACATACAAATTCAAATTCTTCTTCAATATCTTGTTCCAAATCTTCGAAAACTAATTCCAATCCCAGTTCCAAATCAACAAATACGAATTCTTGTTCTAATGCTTCAAATGAAAATACTAATTCTTGTTCCACATCTTCTATTATAAATAATGATCCAGAAGCATCTCCTTCATCTACAAATCATAATAATAATTCTTCTTCTTCAAGTGCTTCAACATCTTCAAATAACAACTCTAATTCCTTACAACCTAGTTCTAATTCTTGTTCAACGCCTTCAGTCATAACTACTAACTCTTCGAATATTTCTTCGGCAAAACCAGATTTGTCGGAAAATGAAATCAAAACTATTCTTAAGGAATTCCATTTAAATCCAATTGGAGGACACTGTGGCGTCAACAGAAACGTATAAAACTATATCACAATTGGAAGAATATGTTTCAAGATATAAAAAACTACATTAAAAATTGCGAACTCTGTCAGAAAAATAAAGTAACAAAATACACCATGGAACCTATGGTCATAACTTCAACTTCCAAATACCCCTTCGAAAAGATTTCTATTGATATCGTTGGTCCCTATCCTATAACTAATAATAATAATAAATATCTTTTAACATTCATCGATGATCTTACTAAATACACTGATGCAATTCCTTTACCAAATCAAGAGGCGAATACAATCGCCGAAGCATTCGTCAAAGAAATAATATTTCGATATGGCACACCCAAATACGTCTTGTCCGACCAAGGCCAAAATTTCCTAAGCGATATATTCAAAAACGTATGTAAACTTCTTAAAATTACTAAACTCCAAACTACTGCATACCGACCACAATCAAATGGATCTTGCGAAAGAAGCCACAGAAACTTCGTTGAATATCTACGTTGTTTTATCAATAAATCTCAAGATGATTGGGATAACTGGATTAAATATGCCGTTTTCGTCCATAACACGACTCCCAACACTTCAACGTCATACACTCCCTTTGAACTTATGTACGGTAGACAAATTGAACTTCCTTCTAGTGTTACAAAAAACCCTGAAATCTGCTATAATTACGATTTGTATGCAAACGAACTAAAATCAAGGCTCCAACATTGTCATCAAATTGCTAGAGACAAACTTCTCAAGAGTAAGGAATCTTCAAAACTTCAGTACGATAAAAGGCAAAATCCTGGAGACTTCCAGATAGGAACGCTTGTTCTACTCAAAAATGAAAGTAATCCAAAAAATAAAAACAAAAAGCTTCTTCCTCTTTGGTCAGGACCTTACGAAATCTTATCCAAGTCAGGAGTAAACTCCGAAATTAAAATTAAAAATAAAATAGTTAAAGTCCACAACAATAGACTAAAAATTTTTTCAAGTTAATCAAAATCTTCAATCTCAATATTCTTTCCAGAAATGGAGAAACTAATATTCGTAATTCTCATCTGTAACATAATTCTGAGTGACCCAATGATGATCAACCACGAGCAACCATATGAAATCGTCGATTTGAAAAACAAGACTGGAATATACTACGAACACGTTGGTAACCTTAAGCTCTTCTCTAACCATTGGAATTTAGTCATATATACTAACTTTACCGAACTCAAATCACAATATAGTTCTATTTTACTTACCTATGACAAAATTCTATCTACTTGTAAGCAACTTCTCTCTTCTCACGAACTCCCATCCCAATGCGAATCACTTCCTACCCTATCTACTTTAATACTTGATCGAATAAAATCTCAAGATCAAATTATTAACAAATACTTAGGTACAACCATAAAACCTAGATTACAAAAGAGAGGATTAATAAATGCTATTGGTTCTATATCCAAACAACTATTTGGCACCCTCGACGACGAGGATGCAAAAACTTTTTCTCGACACATAAATAAACTTAACCAACAACAACATTACGAATCCCAATTACACGAAAAACAAATTTCGATATCAAAAAATATCATCCACCAATTAAATCTTACAAACGACCAAATTATTAAAATAAAAGAAAAAATTAAGGAAACCGATAAAATCATTAATCAATTAAACAAAAACTCAAATAATAATAACATAATTAATAAATCCTTCCTTCAACTAAATGAACTTTTCACAATGTTCAACTCTTTATCAGAATATTACTATTCAACAAAAGATCACCTTCTTAACGCTATTTACTCCGCAGCTCATGGAAAACTTCATCCATACCTTATTGATCCTTCTAAACTCACTGAAGAAATTAAAAAAGTACAGTTACTCCTTCCAGAAGAAAATCGTTTACCACTTCCTCTACAAGAACAATATATAGATACACTTTTTAATCTCTTAGAAACTCATGTTTACTACATTGAAAACCAAATTAATTTCGTATTAAGAATCCCTCTTACTTCTTCCAAAACCTATAACGTTTATAAAATGACTAGTATACCAAATCTCATCGAAAACAAAACGTATGGAATTATAATACCCGAAAAACCTTTTCTTATCGTAGACTCAGAAAAACAATCGTATTTTCTCTATGATAAACATGACATAGACAAATGTCAAACAACTTCAAAAAATAATTATCTTTGCGAAAGAAACGCACCAATCCTTTTCACCTCATCAAGCAGTGCCTGCGAACTGAATTTACTTTCCATTCTTCCAAGTGAAATAAGTAATTGCTATATTCAATTAATGCAAATATATCACCCTATTTTCCTACAGCTAGCAGACTCCAATTCTTGGATTTTCGTTTCCCCAAATCCAGAAAATCTTATTATTAAATGCCAAAATCTTAACTCTCAAATAAACATAAATGCAACCGGTATTCTTAAAATCCAACCGAACTGTATCGCAAACACTAGGTACCAATCCATTAACTC